>BLBF01000041.1:1268097-1306783 GCA_015471245.1 Laticauda colubrina
TATTCTATTCTATTCTATTCTATTCTATTCTATTCTATTCTATTCTAATGTTCAGTTAAAATATATGCTCTATGTACATTGATTATTATTAGTGATTCAAATTTGAATTATGCAAAATCATCACCAAAAATGTCTTGGGTGTGTTAATGGTGGAGATTCTTCTGTTGAGCTGTATTATGCCAATAAGGATAAAAGGATTAACAGAGGTTTAACTCTTTTGTCCAACTGTTGGCATAAAGATGAAGTCCTAAAATATCCCTATAAAAATGGGGTTCATTCTAGATTAATTTTACTTCCTTCTCTCCAATCACATAGTGGGTAGAAATTGGGAGAAGGAGGATGAAGAGTGAATAAGCCTCTAATTCTATTGATAAAAATGCCAACACTGATTAGGCAAGTGCACAATTGATAAAATATTGTTTTGCTTTAACAATTTAAAAAGGAACAGGAAGTGAGAATTTATCAGATGTATGGCAGCTTGGAAGCCATCAAAGATGGTCATTCCTGATTGACTAGGGCATCTGTGTGCTCAAAGTGCATACGGCAATTTTCTCTGAGATAATAGGCAACTGGTTCAGCTACATCACACAACACTACTTAGGGGCTCTAGGTCAGACAGAAATTCAGTGGATAAAGAATTGCCCATAACTGACTGCATCTGTGCCCTGGAGAAAATAATTTGTAGTTCACTTAGTTATTGCTATAAACATTGTGTTTCGAAATTTAAACAGACATATGCAACCATGGCTGACATAGGGGGAGGGAAGAGAGTACTTTTAACAATTCATGGATAGTTCATAATAAAATATCAAACAAACCCATTTGGCTAAGAATTCATCCTTTTTCTTCACTCACAGATCCCAACTATACAGACCTATTTTGTCTTCTATGATTCTTTCCAAGGATAACAACAACATAAGTCCAAGAGCAACTGAAGAATTGGCTATAAATATTTTGTTACAGAATTTGTCCTCTAGAAACATAGGATGTGATAGTGATAGGACTAGCTGAAATAACATCTCCTTAACATAGCACTTCTGCTTTATAAATAATAATAATAATAATAATAATAATAATAATAATAATAATAATAATAATAATAATAATAGATTTTCACTCCCAAGATTTTTCTGTGGTTCTCTTGTAGTTATCAGACCATTCCTGCTTCTGTTTGCTGCCTTTGTCTGACCTTGTTCTGGAGTGGGGTTTCAGCCAGGGAAGTTGGCACAACCCAATCTTTCGACATCTGATGCAAATTGTACCACCTGGATTAACATGCATATTTGAGAAGATTTCACACTTACCCAAAGCTTCCTGTGCAAAAATGTTACCAAACTGTCAGTTATAAAACTGTCTACATAAATTATGCCTAAAATAATTGAGAATACAGTACTAACTGTTTAGGTCATGCATAAATATAAACTGGTGTAGATTTTTTTAAAATCATAGATTTTAAATTGATCATAGAATTAGAGACTGTTGTCAACATCAATGAAATAAATGTTTATTCATATTGGAAGAGATGAAAAGCGGGACTGGAATAAAGCTTCACCTTTTAATCTTTGACTAATCTTTGACTTGTAATTCAAAGTATTTGTGCTTATTTGCAAGGACTCATCCCTAGATGCCACTTTGACTGTCTTTTTCAGAAAACAAATAACTCTTGTTCATGAATATGATGCATGAGTTAAAACAGCTGACCAGTAGGGACTAAGACTGAAGAGGTAGACGTAGCAATAGATTTCATTTACTTGCTTGTTAAGTTCTTTCATGCTTTATAGCCAAATGAAGTCAGTATTCTAATAAATACTCAGTATAAAAAATAAGGGGTACATTCTGAAAATTAAACAATCTGTAGGCCTTCTTTAATCCAGATTCTCAAAAAAAAAAAATCCTAGGGATATCATCTCTAACCAAAATAAGCTCTAACACCCAGGTTCTGTACCCTAACACACTGGTCCCCACCCTCCAATCAGAGAATGGTACCAGGCCATGGCCCAAGCAGTTAGTAAGCTCTCAAAGTTTCATTTGCACATGTGCGGGACCTAGGCTGCATATACAAAGCCATTCCCACTCTTTGCCGCGACTGCTGCTGCTGGTCCATATAGCCAGAAAGGTTGGGCTCCGCTGCTCTAACAGGCAACATTGCTAAATTACATATCTGGGCGAATTTATTCTATCCCAATTTTTAAAGTTTTCTTTTCAGGTTTATAGGCTCTACTATAAAAACTATTTAATATTGTGTATCAAGGATTTTAACTTTTTTGCATTTATAATTTATGAAGTGACTTATCTATAAATACCTTTTTTTGCAATAAATATTTTGGTCATTTGATTTTGATTCAGTTGGGTGGTTCCATACTGGGTTCATGCATCCACCAATTAAACAATGTCATCTTGCAGGATGCAACAAGCACTTCTAGTCTCCTGCAATTCCTGTCCTCTTCTTCCAGAAATTGGTGTGGCCTACCCATAGGACATTAAGAAGACTACTTTACACCTGGTTATTATCTTGTGATTCAGGATAAGGTGATTGTAGATCTCCCTTTTGTTCTTGTTTTGTTTTAGTTTTGTTCTGAATACTACATACATACATACATACATACATACATACATACATACATACAAACATACATACTGTCAGGATTTCAGCAATCGTCCTAATTAAATCAGGAATGTTTTATGAGTTGACACATGCATACATATTTCCCTAACTGTAAGCATTCAGGAGGAGTTCAGCAATCAATCAATAAACAAAATAAGTTAAAAAAAACTTAATGAGAGATTTGAGCCCTTCGTCACACTTTTGTTATGTATTTTGTTTTGTATTGCACTATGTTGTACAACCAGCCCATAATCTCATAACAAGGTGTCAGTCCTAAAATAGATGGATACATGGTAATAAAGAAACTCATGATATATTAAGTTAATATATAGTGGCAGGAATGACTTTCAACAAAACTTGATCTAGGAACTTTTGTCAAATTGGCCCTGTGATTTACTCACACTACAGTTTCTGTAATGTAATTAATGGAAGAGAATCTTGCTGATAATACCCGAGCAGACCATGTGTAAAAGCCCATCTTTTAATCTGTCAATCAAGTCACCTCAAGTAAAGAATGCTGCTCAGTCACTGCATTGATCTAAAGCTCTAGGCTAGAATGGCAGCTACCACTTATGCCCAAAGTCCATCTTCACAACAACCCATGGAATAAACTCCTTCCAACAGAATAAGCAGTGCTTGTTTTCAGGTCACTGCTTCACTAAGTCAATAATAGCCCTGAAAACATTTTAACAAGTTTAGAAGAGGTATTGGGCATAATAATGATAGACGGATGTGAACACAATTTTCCTGAATAGTAAAGTATAAGGAAAACAAGATCATAAACTATAAGTTATTCCCTTCTCTTTAGTACTTTAATGTGAGGAACAATGTCAAAAGTGCCATAAGAGATCCCATGGTTGCCGGCCAATTTGGAAATCAGAGAAAGAAGGGAATGCCAAAGCACAGCTTCTGGTTGTCAAAAATAGATGTAGTCATGTAGCCACTAAGTAAAATAGATGGCACACCAACCAACCCTGGTTGAAACCCTGGTTAATCAACACTGGATATCACAGGGACTTGGATGGGACATTATTTAAAAAAGACCAAGCTAGAATGTGAGGAGGGAAAAAACACAAAAGAAGACATCTTATCCTCTGTTTTTGTCCATGAAGTCCAGCTCAATTCAAAAGAAACTTTAACTTTTAACTGGAAAAAACCATTTGAAGCTCCAGGGTTAATACTCAACAATGAGCAAATGGTAGTTCAGAGGGAAAAATAGGATTATATTAGTTCTACAGTCCTAGTCCTAAACAGTATTTTCTATTTACAGTACATTCCTATACTGTGCATGGCTGATATGGCTAGCATTTGCTCTGAATAGCCCTATAAATAATTGAGGAAGGTACACACATTCTTTCAGTATAATAATATTCTCCTAGAATAAAAAATAAAAAGGTGCTACTCGGTAACATATTTCCAAATGTTTAAATCTCTTGTTGGATTGTTTAGTACCGAATAGGTACTTAGAACAGCTGAGAAAACTCTGTTCTTTTGATAAAAGAGCTATCAGAAGAAGCAAGTCTGACTAAATAAAATTCATCCCTTTAAAACAACAAATAAAAATAGTCCAAAATATATTAAGATCATTTCATCCTCCATTTGGCTGCGATGCAGTATGTGCTGGTTCTGGAGAGAGGGAAGTCATATCATTTGATGATCTCTGCTGTTATGCACTTTCCCTCACCATAGCCAGATAAAAAGCGGGGCTGTCAGGCAGCCAGCTTGGATAGTCAGCTGAACAGTATACTGTTTGTATCTGAACCAACAACTGCATGAACATATGGAGGGGATGACCTTCTCTCCACTGGGAAAATCACCAACACTAACAAGTCTTCCAGTTTGTGAAGGTCCTTGTTTTCAAACTCAGTTTGGAGCAAAGAAAGACAGTGGCGGTAGAGGTTACAAAATGGGGTGAAAGGATAGAACAAAAATATGCCTTTGTGGTTCAAAAGACCAGCTAGCTGTTGCTTAAAACAGGAATTAGCTTTGCATAACTTGGGGCCAGATTTGTTAGGTGTTAGATTTCCAGTGACGTCCACAAAAGTGAAGATTAGTCAATACAAACTTTGTAGCCCATGTTTACGATTAATTCTAACATATGATTTACACTCATTTTGAGAATTATAGGTCTTATATGTCAGTATTTTTCAAACTAGGCAACTTTAAGATGTGTGAATTCCAAGTTTAGAATTCCCCAGCCGGCTGAAAAATACTGTTATATATTGACTCTATAGATTTTAGCAGAGTCACTATTTATGCCATGTAATGATATTTACAGTATATTTAAAAGGCATTCAGGAATAATAGTGCATCTTATGGTGCAAAGGATTCCCACAAAAGGATAGGAAAAGAAATATTTTCTATTTCTATTTGCTGTTTCGTCTTCCGTGGACTCTGAAAGCTGTTTATTTTCTTAATTAGACTGAGCTTTTCAGCACCAGAATTTGGTAAGGTAGTTACAGGTGTCTGCTGACTCACATGCTGCTTTCACACATGCACTCTAGTCATTGTATATCATCATCAAAATGGAAGTATCACAGCACACATTGTTACAAAATAGTTCCCTTTCACTAACTATGCTTTTTTAAAAAATAAACATTTTGTTTTAGATGGAAAAGGGATATACTATATAATTCTTACTTACACAAAAACTACAGTATAACATGGGAAAAACTGAGGTTATACAATTTTATTGAATATGGAATTACATTGGGAAAATTAGCCTAAACAAGATAAAAAACTGGACTCAATTGAAAATATTTTTATGCTTTCAGGGACTGATTCTGTTCAGAAATTTAATGAAGATTAAGAAAGCAAAGGTTTAATTTGGCCATCTCTCAGTGTCCAAAACCGATCCAAGGAGCAACATTCAAGTCCTTTTCTCTTGGAAACCAAAATGAAATCAGAAAGGAAAATGAGAAAGGAGATAAAAGTTTAAGTTAACCATGGGTGGTAAAACAAAGGATTGGCAGTTATTTATTTAGAAAGATGGACAACAGTTCTTTAATGTCTGTTCCCTACAGATGCTTTCAAAAAAATGAAGGCTCCTTTTTTTTTCTCTTTACTATGGTCTGCACTTAAGGAAATCTATGTATCATCTCCAACAGCTGAAAGCATTCAGACTAAGATGACATTTCTTCTCTGCAAGGGGCTGAAACTCATTAGAGTTTGCAGTAGTTATGCCTGGCCTTAAGCCATACATAACTGTGGTTTGTGCTTAAACTCTACTTAAATTGACTCATTGATGCCCCGAACATAACAACATTGAGAAAAATTGTGCTTAAACAACTATTTAAATTGACTCATTGATGCTCCTGAACATAACAACATTGAGAAAATTTGTTTTAAGCACCATATCAATTTCTGGAGGGTTGCATACAAGGCAGTGAATTGAGAAGAATCAAAAGTTTTGACAGGTTGAAAGCCAGAGGTACTAACCAGGATTCTAAAGACAAGATGTGGCTCTTAACAAGCACTCAAGTTATTTTGGAAACCCATCATGGAGTACAAAACTCCTTTTCTTTCTTATTTGCATCCTTCCCTTGACCTCACAATCACTCCAATGAGGGGGAGTCAGCCGTCTGCTCATTACATGTCTGTGGTTTGAAGCAGTTCTGAATAAACCAAGCTAATCTAGCCAACAAATCCCATGGCTGCAAGGAGAGAGGAACCTCATAAAAAAGAGTTTATGGGTGACAGCAAAGCAAAGGGGGATGTGAGAACTAGTTTCCTGAGTGGCAAGAACTCCAAAGATTAACCTCCATTGCTGCGAGGAATCTATGTTTAGACATGGTGAATTGTTAGGTCTTTGGCAAAACTCTCCAGCTCTTAACTCCCTAAAGCTTTCTACAATTTGCATAAACATGCAGGATTTGATACAGTACAGTTTTCATTTAACAAAAACAAAGCAAAACAAAACAACAAAATCCCAAAGCCTCCTTCATAAAAAGGGGAAAATGCTAACTGTTGCATGTACACACAGAAATAAGATTTTCTAGAAGGCTGGGGACATTTTATCAATATGACCATCTATTGTACTTGTGTATTATTCTTGTCTTTTTAGCTATCAGGTCCTGTGGATGGGAAATGCAGACTCATGGGCATCACATTTTATTTAATATGACCGTAAGGATTTCTTTTTCCTGTGCTGAGTGAATCCAGATGGCTAAGGAATTAGAAAAAGCCAAGACTTGATATGTGGCCCTGTATCTTTTCTTATGTTAATCCTAAATATAATTCTCATGGCAGCTTAACCCCACCTCCCAAAAAAAAACAGCATTACACAGTCCATGTAAGTCTAGAACAGATCAAATCTGTTCTTAATTTAATTTAAATTATCTTAACAAATATACCCTACCCTTCAATATTTCTATTCCATGGACAGCTAACAAGTAATAACAATAAACTGAAAAAAGAACCAAAATGTCAACTTAAAACGTATTTTAAAAGCAGATACTGTATAATAAAAACAACAACAGAAAATAAATTAAAAATCTGTTTTAAATGGCCAGAAAAAGTAAAACCCAAACCATCAAGAACAAAGAAGACAAAAGAGCAAGCTCCAGAGATTTGCTAAATATAAAAATATGAAAGATGGAATGTCTCAAGTAAAATAATATTTTCCTGCAAAAATCTCATGGTGAAGATTGCATTTATTCAAGTTTTGCAAGGAAGTCAAAGGATCTTCTATTTTTCTTTCTCTTTACAAAACATAGCATCCTTACAGCATCATTGGGTATATTGAAGAGCAAAGGCCTCCTTTTAGCAATAGCAATAGCACTTAGATACTGCTCCATAGTGCTTTAGAGCACCCTCTGAAAAGTTTGCAAATGTCAGCATATTGCCGCCAACAATATGAATCCTCATTTTACTGACCTCAGAAGGATGGAATGTTGAATCAACCTTGAGTCAGTCAGGATCAAACTCCTGACAGTAGGCAGAGTTAGCCTGGAATATTGCATTCTAACCACTGTGCCACCATGCACCTTCTTTCACTCTTCAGAAATAGATATGACACGAACACTTGCTGGATGGGAAATGTGATTCCATAAACAAATTGTTACATTGAATAATCATACTTTGATCAGTTTACCTAATATGATAGGATTGTATAGAATGATGATTATCCCCTAGAGATCAAGTGTAAGGATTTCAAGATTGCATTTATACATTGTGTAAGGCTAACTATGGCTTATAAAAGATTCACACCTTTAAGCCAACATAATGATTTACAAAACAAAATGATTCAATTGCCATATTATAATAAACCCAAACCGAGAAACATTATGATTAGCACAAAATATGAATGCAGAACTAAATTGTGGTATGCAACACTAATTAGATCTGAAAGTTACCAAAAGATGGGTAACAGTCAAATTATGTCCATCCAGGGCATCTTTAGACTCTGTGATGACATGACATTTTTCATGGCAACCTTCACAAATGAAACAAATCTGTAATTTGTATTAGTACTGCAGACATTCGTATATCCCTGGCACTAACTCATTACACTTCCTATTTAGTTACTTGGATCATTCTGAAAAACATTCAGCTACCTCAAATGAAACTGGAAAATAGAGTTGAACAATCATTGCTAGATTAAAATATGAATGGATGGTTTGGTGCAAAGTTTGTCTGTTTAACTAACTGACTTTCAGGACAGATTTTGGATTTAATCCCAGCCATGGGAATTTTGTGTTAGTAATCTGAACTAATCAGTTTGAGGACATAGCCATCTTGCAAGGTCTCTGGAAACCACTGATGAACATAAACAGTTTCTGCAAGGACTCCACTGTTGCAATTGCAAATAACATTTTATCAATAAAGGAAACAAAGGAGAAAGAACTTCAACGCAGTTTAAAAATTCTTTAAAAAGGAAAAAATAAATCTCACTGGATTTTATTTTGTTAGCATTTGCCTCCTATAAATCTAGTGGGAGTAAAACACACATTCTAGACAAAATTTGTGGGTGTAATCTTTTCTATTCCAATAAGGAACCTCACTTGGTTTAGCCTGATATCATTCAGCAGTTTCATGTGGTAGCTGAAAATTTCTGGACCCAATATAGTGCTGTTTCTTTGGAGAGAATTAATCAATTAATTTAATTCAAGTAGCAAGTATACATTGTAGGCTGCACTTCTCTGTTACAAGACAGACTGACATACACCATACTCTTGACTTGGGCCCCTGTACAATTGTCTGCTAAACTTCAAATAAGATGAAGGGTACTATTCCATTTCCATGTCTATGAAGTTGTCAGTCATCCAGATCATTGTTGTCCCAAAGATGCTTTTTCAACAGGCAACCAAACTTTCAGTTTTTTCTTTGAAGAAGTTTTGCTTTTTATCTAAAAAGCTTCTTCAGCTCTGGAAGAAGAAGCTGAAGAAGCTTCTAAAGATTGAGAAGCTAAATGTCTTCAAAGATAAATCAGAAAGTCCAGTTGCCTTTTGAAAAAGCACCTTTGGGATTTCATTTCCATGTTAAAATAAAATTCAACTGCCAGTTCAATTGGCTTTTCTTTATGGAATGGGGAACAAGAACTATCAACCTTTCTGACTCATGGCTGATCATACATGGTAACTGTGGAACCGTGGGCTGAAACCAAATGTTGAGCTTGCCATAGCCACCAGACTAACAAGCAGGAGATGAGCATAGTAAGTATAATTTTGTAAGGCCAATAATAAAGTGCTTCTGCAGATGAAGATGGTTGTATACAAAAAAGAAATCCTTCTTCACTCAAGTGTACACAGACATTTGGATATATTATTGCCAATTATAGACTTGAGCAACAGGAAGGCAACAACTCAAATTGCAGTGCTTTTGTTGTCTCAGTCATTATGAAGTCAAGCCTCACATAGTGTAGGGATGAGCCTAATGTTTCCTCCAGGAGGACAAATCATCAAAGCATAGGCATAGGAGAGGCAGAAATAAGAAAGCCATTTACAACTATTGCAACAAAGTTCCAGATAATTTTTCTCTCATTTTTAATTTCAAAACAAAAGAAGTGACTCTGTACTACTGCCTGACTTCCAACACACTTTAATAAGCACAAGAAAATTGGTATTCAAATATCCAAAACCAAACTGGCAATATCAGGGTAATAAGGAAAAGCACATGGAGGTAAAGAATTTTGATTAAAAATTATATCAAAAATGCTAATCTCCACATATGTGATGAAAGAGAAAGATTAAAATTATCAGTTCAGTTAGTAACACTTTAAAATAGCAACATAAAACACAAACACAAAAAGGGTACATAGAGCAATAACATTATCAGAAGTGGATTGGAGGATAATAAAGTTTTCTTCTAGACAGCTGTCAAATCTGAGAGGAATGTAGTATAACAGCTGACATGGCTTGTATACACCAAAGCATACATACCCTCAAGAAATTAAAACATGATCAATGGTTAATGCTGAGCCTGAGCTATTTTTGGCTGTTTATACTCAGGTGGGTTTAGTTGCTCTTCATTATTCTTTGCCTGAGTTTGCATGCAAATGTGGATTATTTCAGAGTCGATGTTAAAAAATAGAAATTACATGTTGATTGTTGAATCATGTTAGTGGAGTGGTGTAATTTTTATGTTCTGTATAAAACTGGAAATATAGAAATAAACGTTCAATAATTCTGATCTTCTTGAGTCACAAGGACATATCCATAATAGGTATGGTATCTTTTTCTATCTTCCAACCAGAAGTGCTGGAGAGAGACCATTACTTTGACCATTACTTTTCTGATTTGGAATGTTAAAACTCTGTGAGACATATAGCTGGTGCCAAAATACATCCAGACTACCTGTCAGCATCAATTGTATGATATCTGTCAAAAGTGTGATCCTTGTTTGTGTGTGACCTTTGCCAGGTTATAGCCCAGAGGTAGTAAATAAATGAGGAAGAAAGTTGCATAGCCCTGCCAGGTTAAGTTAGCATTTGGACTGGAACCACAGGTTTTAGGTTTAAGATGTTGACTTGGGAATTCTGGGAGTTGAAGTCCACCTATTATCTTAAAGCTGCTGCGGTTGAGAAACACTGAGCTAGAATAACCTGAAAAGATTAAGTACTGGCTCCAGCTTGTCTTGGCATTAAAATGGAAATTGTTTAGAAACTGAATTGAAAATTAGTATGGGGCAAAGTTCTTGGACATGTTTTGTAATGGTTTGATATTTCCAAGTGTTCTCAAAATAAAATTAAAAAACTAGGAGTTTTTCCAATAATTGCTTGCAGTGTTCAATGAAGCCAGAAGGATTTTCCATAGGAATAAGTGCCCTGCCTATTCTTCCCATATTTTATATTATCACCATCCTATTCTTGTCAGAGAGGAAAAATTATTGATAGGAAACCTTCACAACAGAAATCCTGTTATTCAGTTAGGGTCTCCATTTCCATATCTTTTTCAGTACTTCCAAAGTGACTTCGGCATGGTTTTTGAAGGTTGGAGCGGGGATTATTGGAAGCTCCATGCAAAGGCAAAACTAGATGGTCTTTGATACAGTCTTCCCTCTTTTTCACAAAGAAAATATGATCAACAAGACCAAAAAAATGAAGTCCTGGTGGCAGACAAGTGCATTTTGAATTGATTCTAGATAAGGGGAAGGTTAGTATAATATATTTTTTTATTCATTTTTATCGAGTGAGGCAAGCACTGGAAACTGAGAAAACCTTTGGAGCCCAGGTTTTGTTTTAAACTAAGACTAAACAAAAATGTATTGGACCCAGGATCTAATCCAACAACAATCAACGGTGACTCTGTGGTGACCATGGCAATTCAATGCGTGACTAGAGGGCCAGACACATTCTCTCAGCTCAACCAATCTCTCAAGATTGTTGTCATGGGGAAAAAATGAAAGAGCAGAGTGTTTTATTTGAAACCCTTAGTCTCTCAGCAAAAGATGGGATATAAATCTAAGAAACAAAGAAATAAAGAAAGCAGCATGAAGATCCTAGCCACTATCCCATTTTCTATGTGTTTTTAAAAACATTATATGGATCTTTGTGGGATGGTGTTCCAGATTAATTTTGCTAGGTTGTTTTCTCTAATGCCCTAATTAGAAGGGGAAACAAAGGTCATGGCCCTTGACTGGCTGAGGAATTCTGGGATTTAAACTCCAAAAGTCTTAAATTTGCCATGGTTGGAGACCCCTGGCTTAGAGGATCTTCCAGCGCCAGGTTTGAAATTTCAAATGCTCTGCCCATTGCCTTCTTAGTGAAATGTGGAAAATTACAGGTTGTAAAGTAAAATCACAAGTCACATTATATAGGCAGGCACAAGAGGAAGATGGCCAAAACAGCATGAGTTTCAAATTGTCTGGTCTTCATGACTCATGGCTGCGGTAATAGAAAATAGTTAGTGGGATGCTAAATTAGAGAATGAGACATAAATTGGACATGGTGAGGAAAAGGGCCATCTAAGCCAGGGGTCCCCAATCCCCAGTCTGTGGACTATTAATCTAATAGTTAATAATATCAACTATTATTAATAATATTAATCTTGTTTAATCACTATTAATCAAGCCGAGGCATGCCAGAAACCAGGCCCCACAAACAAGTGAAACTTCATTCGCGGGATGAAGGCAGCACACAAAGCCACACCCATCCAGGCCGCAATACTCTCTCCACAGAACCGGTCCCTGATGCCAAAAGGTTGGAGGCTGCTGATCTAAGTTTACCAATCTTTGTTCTTCAGCATAACTGTTCATTTATGGTGGCAGAAACCAATATGGTCAGTGCAGTACTTCCTGAGAAACAGAGAAAGTGCAGGTCTGAGAATTTTATACTGTTTATGGCTGGAAGGCCTTTGAACTGAAATGGCTGGAATAAGCTCACTGAAGGCTTTGTAAAGGACAAGGGGCTTTTAACACAACAGTAATGGGCACTATTAATCAATAAGCAAGCCAGGCTTGCAGAGAACCTAACCAATGAAGCCTGAATGAATATAAGTGAAAAAGAAAGCAAATTTTCCAGGAATAAAAGACATGCAGGCAGGACAATAGACGAATCCAGCCTCAGTGAGAGTGTACATAACCATGGCCTTTGAGTTACACAATTCCTATCTTCTTCATTCCTATTCATATCCTCTCCTTCATTCCTTCATTCTTCCATTCCTATCTTCTTTTTCTCCCCACATGCATACTATAGGTAGTCCTCATTTGAAAACCATAATTGGAACCAGAAATAGGAAACTTCAGCTATATTTATGATCCTACTGTGGTTTTCCAAACCTACAAATGTCATAAATGCAAGGATTCTTAGAAAAGATACTTTTTAATCACTATTATAACTGCAAATGGTTGCTAAATGTGGCAATCCCTATACAAGGACTCCCTAAACTTCTGAGGCCCATTATACAATATTTTTTATCTTTCATTTTTCTCAACTGCCTAAAAGTACCAACTGCTGTCTTTCTGATACTCAGCAATCCATTTAGTCCCATCTTTTCCCACTATGATCTTCCACACATAGATTTAAAATAATCTCCTTTGATTTCAATGCCATTCAGCATAAGTATGATTAGTTACTAATTTCCAAGCTCTGTTATCAGTGATCAAAGAAATATAGAAAAAAGTTAAATCTTTTTTATGCAGATTTAGGTCAGAGTTTCTACATTGTACGCATACCAATTCAAAGCAATTATTTATTTTCTGGATGTTTTTATTGTTTTATAATTTAAGAATTGTTAGCCACCCAGAGACACTTGGTTGAGTTGGGTGGCTATAGAAACTGAATAAATAAATAAAAATAAATTCACTCCAGAGGGCAATCAAAACACTGACAGGCAGTATGTATTATGACCAAAATGCTCACATACTGCAGGGGAAATGACTTCTTATTTCCTTCAGTCTTTCCAACTGCTTTTGCAATAAGTCAATTGGCTTCTCCAGCCCCACCTCATCCCTCGGGTCTCTGGAATTAAAACATTTAAAGTGAAGCTGGAGATAAAAACCTTGACAGGAGTTAGGGATACACAGGCTCACAACCCTAAAACAGGGGTCACACAGCTGTTGTTTGATAAAAGTGCAATTTTTTCCCAATAGAATCCCTATTATTTTATTAATTTTATAAAACAAGTAATTATTTTGCTCCCATTCCAGTATGAAACAACTGTTCCATACCTGTTCATGACAGAGGTTTAAAAAAAGACAAAAACTGTATATGTTTTTGCCCCCAAATAAGCTGCCCCTCTGCTTTTCTAATTATAGAATTAGATACCAATAAAGGCAGAGTCTTCAACTGCAAAAATACAATCTGCAAAACCAGTATATCTGTGACAGTCAGATAGAAAAAAACAAATGGGAGGGTTAGCCTTGCTATGTTGAAGATTCTTATGTACCACTCTTGAGGTAGTTTGATTCAGTACGGAAATGCTTATGTTCTTATTCATTCAGAAATACTGAAGGCACAATTCTTGCTGTTTCAGCAAATCTCTTGGCAATGGCCATGCTTAAAGGCAATTGAGTATAAAGCATAATGCAGTTTAAGACAACATTTAAGCCACAAAGCATCATTCCAAGAATCATTCTTTTTAATACAGCTCATACATATTTTTCTTAGTCCCAAATTTTGTCACTGAAAAAGCTGAAGACCAAGCTATGTATCTGCAGGCAAACTATGTGCATTTGGTTTTTAAGCCCAGCCTCTTCAGGGTTATGAAGAAGTAGATGTTAATAAACACATCCTAGTTATGAAAATTACTCTCTTTCAACCAAATTTATTCCAGAGATGTTATGCGGCTACAAAATGGCCTAAGACTACTTCCTGACAGACAATCAAAATTATCAACCCATAAAGCATGATTGCATCTTCCTTTTTCCTAATAAACTATGGCAAGAAAGAGAGAGAGAAAGAGAGGGAGGGACGGGGGAGAGGGAGAGGGAGAGGGAGAGGGGGGGAGAGAGAGGGAGAGAGAGAGAAGAAAAATAATTTAATTCTAATTACTCAAATACATCCAATTTATGTGAATAATAATAATAATAATAATAATAATAATAATAATAATAATAAATTAATGAGATGATCCCAGAGGACCTTCAGTTATTTTTCTTAAAAGGAAATCCACGTCAAGTAATTCCAGTTTGTACCTATTTTCCACTTCCTCTTGTAGACTCTCATTTCCTTGTGGAAAAAAAAATTGTAGCTATTTAGCAAGCCAAGAATGACTATAACCAGAGTAGTTTCCTTGTCTTTCAGAATGAAATGAAACTACACAGTCAATCTGAAAGAACATGAACATCTGGCTGTAAGATTTACACGGAGACCACTGAGCATTTCAAGACAGAAATATGTTGCTTTGCAGCCATCGTCAAAACAGATATGAGTTACTTTTAAAATAAATTATACTGTGACAGAGGAAAAGCACACTAATTTAAAAATTGGAGCCCAATATACAACATTCCTCCCTTTATAGATGGTTTTCCTGTATCTGGATGATATTATAATGCACTTTAGGGTGCAAGTTACGAGATCAAATAGAACATTTAAAAATTGAACTGAAGTGAAGAATCCTTTTGTTTTCAAAGAATCAGTGCTGAGTAAGCAATCCAGTAACTCCTCAGACCCGCAGCAGAATCTTTAAGGAGTTTATATCACATAAAGCAAGGATGCTAATGTCCCTTCTTGTCAAGATTATTCTTCCCCATGTCATTGGAGGAACCGTCATACACCCCAGATAGTAAAACCTCTGGAAAGCCACCTTTGAACCAAACTGCAATTCCATCTGCAACCTATTTGAGACAGGATATTGCCTTTCTTCTCACAAAAAGGCTCTCAGGCCGTCCATCCATGAATGTTCATGTGTGCTCTGCTGCTCATGAGCCCTGGCAAGCAAGGCAGTCTCACATAAGCACGTGCTCCAGAGGCTGCTCCCCACAAATTCAAACTGTCCAACTCCCACCTATTCCTTTCCTCATGGCCTCCGCCCCTTCCTTCATTCCTCTTCCTGAAAGATCATATTTCACAGAGGATGGGCTGCAGGGAGTCACCAGGCGGGTACATTTCAAATCATAACACACACAAAAAGAAAAGGAGGAAGTAAAGCAGGTGGCCTAAAGGAGAGAGAGAGAGAGAGAGAGAGAGAGAGAGAGAGAGAGAGAGAGAGAGCAGGTTCCCTAACGGTCCATTAACACTGCAAGGACTGGAAGAGAATACAATGGAGGGAAACAGGATTGTGTGAATTGGCTGCAGTTAGCAGAAGAATGCAAGAATCTATCTCAAATGCCCTAAGCCTCCCCAGCTGCCCCTTCCCCATTTGTGTGCATGTTGGTGTCACTTCCCAGTCCACAGTCAATATCAGCACATGGCATGCTACAACTAATAGATTTTGTAAAAAGCAAAGGAAAAAAAAAACTACAGACATTTTAACAATAACATTTTCTTTCTCTACAGTTTCAGGTGAACATTTTAGATGATGTTTAGAGCATTTTCCTTTGGACTTTGTGGCATTACTAAGAGGGAAATAGGTTTCCTTGAATCAGCAGTAAGGAGGAAATCACTCCCTTTGTAGATTTTTCACTCCACTTGGAGAGAAATGGAAAAGATTGGAAGTTATATGCTTGAAATTTAAGTTTGTAACATACACGCCCAATGAGCTAATGCTTCCAAATGGTTTTCACAGCATTTGAGCGATCCAGGAGCCCCCACCCAGTCACCAAACCATGCCATTGTTCCTTCTTAAGCACAATTCAGGCAAAACCCTCCTCATTCCAGATCATAGCAGCCGATGAGATGGATGAGGATTTCTAGCACCCTATACTTCACTATCAGTACAGCGCCCAGCTGGCATCGGCAAAGACACCAGCAGAGACACCCTGAGTCTATTTCTTTTACAAGGAGCTTGGATCTCTCCCCAGCAAAGCAACTAAGACCCACTTGCACCCCATCCTTACCTGCTGGGTCTGGCAAAGTGTACTGACCGGAGTGTCCTCCCTGTTCTCTGCAGTGGGACATGGAGCATTTTCTCAAGTTCTCCCTATACTCCTGCACAAATGCTCCACACAAGCTCCCCAGTGCTGGCACAACCTCTCAGAAAGCAGCCACATGAAGCAAGGAAGGCGGAGAAGAAATTAGACCCTCCCCCCAGTACCTCCTTCGCCATCCCCTCATTCCCTTGCTTTCCCTCTGAC
Source organism: Laticauda colubrina (assembly GCA_015471245.1). Classification (NCBI taxonomy): domain Eukaryota; kingdom Metazoa; phylum Chordata; class Lepidosauria; order Squamata; family Elapidae; genus Laticauda; species Laticauda colubrina. Next base: position 1,284,815 of record BLBF01000041.1, read on the forward strand.
GGCTCCTGACAGCTCTGCTTAAAGCTATAGTTCACTATTTCCCTATGTTGCTGCCTCTTGTCCCCTCTGCTTTGCAAGGCTGCCTCTTTAACACCCACTGCAGGTATAACAGACAAAGGGCTGTTTGGGCTTCTCCTTTTAGCACAAGCTGCAGCACAAAATTGCAAGCCCCTCTGAGAAAATAAAACCAGTCCCCTAGCAGTGCATGGTATGCTTTATTCCATTAACCCCCTGGGACACTGATAACCCTTTATTCCCCCCCCCCCCCCCATTCTAAGCAAAGCCTTCATTTTGGCAACAGACAAGATGTCTTTGTTCTACAGCACACTCGCTCTTTAGCTGTCGGATGCTGCATTGGATCGTTCTTTGGTTATCTGTAAGCATGCAGTCAGCTTTACACTTTGCTGCTCAAAATAAGAACAGTTATATATCTTTTATCTTTTCTGCATTTAAATTCAGCAAATACCTCCTTCCTTTGAAACATCCTCAGTTTCTTCCATTCTGATCTAAATTGATACTAAATCAGCAAAACAGTTTTAATTTCAGATATCACCTATTGATGGACCTGTCTGATGTAGCAATAGGTGTCTTCATTACCCTTTGACAAATACAGCTTAGTAGGAAAATGTTCTAATTCATCCAAAGAGAATGCTCTAATTCACTCAGACAAACATTTCTAACCATAACTCTGAGGATACCTACTTATTTAATATTAAATCCTAAAGGAAAAGTTTGTACTCAATTTGATAGATAGTGATATTTATCACAAAAAATCATAGCCTTTGGATTTTAGGAGATTACTGTGTGAGAATAATAACAATCACATATAAAAGCTGGCATTGGATTGTCAGCTAGAAAGGCAAAATATTACAGTTGGGTTTACACACTAAAATACTCTATGATTTGCATTTTACTGAATAAGCTACAGTGGCAGAGATAAAGATGCAAAGTGATAACCTACAATATTTGGGTTAAAGCAACAAATTCAAATAACATTAAATTTAACACAATGTACAAATCTAGTAAATCTTGAGTTGGGTAACCCTAAGTAAGCTATTATTTTAAAGGCTTAACTTCTTCATCTTTAATTAGGGATACCTTTGTTGGTCCGTGATAGCAAGACAATAACCAACTTTGCCATTACATTACAGAATAATACGTTTTTAGAGTCTAAACTTTTATGGGCTACAATCCATCACATGTCCACTTGGTAAGTGTTTTGGTCTACAATTTTTGTCAACTCAATAGCTGTGTCAGTTAGGGATGATGGGAAAGTGTTATTTATGTGAAATGTTGGGGCAGATTTGTCTGTTTTTATCACTTTAAAAATGCACTGGGGAAAGTTTTGCACCTCAAATTTGCTGAGAGGAGGAGCTGATATAAGGTGCAGTATTTAAAGAGGAAAACGACAACTAAATTTAAAGCAGTTTAACATCATCTTATATCAGAGAAGTTTCCCTTTGTTTTAATTTTCCACAAAATACACTTCCTTTCCTACGTCGATTTGCCCCTGTTTAGTTGGTTGTGTGTGTATTTTTTGTTAGAAATGCAGAGGGTAAGGATAAGGTAAAGCCCATACTCTTAGCGCTCTATAGTCCTCAGACTTATATAAACCTGAAGGGCCCCTAACATGCAGGTTTCCACAGCATCTGGTCAAGGTTGCTCTGAGAATGGAAACAGCCTGACCATTTCTTGCTGACGCTGAACTTTGTTTGGGGCTTCAGCTTCTGAGTCAGAAGGCCATGGGAAAGTCAGTCACATCTGTGTAACATCATCAGGCCATTCTAACGCAGAAACATTTAAAGCAATAGGGAGGGAATTTCAAGCTAAGACATGCTTAAGAACAATCAAGAACGAAGAAAAAGATACACAGAAGCTGCTGCCATGCTTGATACCAAATGTATCTGAGAGCAATTAGTCATATTCAGGTTTATAAGATCACTGCACTTCAAGCTCATGACTCTTCTCTAATGCTAGTCAATGTCTTAAATGTTGATGAAGATAGTCTTTGTGATTTTTTTCAAATGTTACCTTATCAAGGACAGCAAACAGATTTAGGTCAAAACTGATATTTTTACTCTAAGCTCAAGATGTGCAACAGAAAAGACAAATGCTTCTAAAGGCAGCTTTCTTCAAGGACTTTAATTTTCAAACTTCTCTAATAGCTCTGACAATAGAAGCAATTAACATTCAGATCTAATCACTATTCAAATCATACAAATGCTTCTTGACAATTCCAATGCAAACAGAATTGGGCTTCCTTTTAAATGCAGAAAATTGGGATAATTCGAAATAAAACTACTAATATATTGTGTGGTGTTCTTAAAATAATTTAATCTAGCAAAAGCAGTGAGTCCAGCATATGTTTAAGACTGCAGTTCCTTGCAGTAATCCAGATTGTGATTTCTGTTATTTTTTTTAAAAAAATCTTTTTAATTCAAATAATTAGCTGAATCTAGCCAACCTTGACTGATCCCCCCCCCCCAAAAAAAAAAGAAACCAAAAAAAGCACCAGTTAGCATTTTAATGGATGACCTACAAAAAAAAAAAAACAAAGGGGAGGCTTTTAAATTAAAAAAAAAAAAAAAAAACAACCCAGAAAAAAACACACTTCTACATTGCAAAGAAAGCAATATAAAAACTTTTGTCAGATCATTTTAGAAATGAGTTTGTTCAAAGTGCTGCTACAAAAGTCCAGAGCACCAAAGCACAAAAGAGTTAAGATTGTTCTCCAACTTTCTGCTTTCATCTAATAGTTGTCAAGATACTGGGCACAGCCCAGACCAGCTACTTCTAATCTAACCCAAAAGACAAGTAGGATCAGCATCAACATTCACCATAGTTTTTAAAAAAGCATTATTTCACTTATGCACATCAATTTATGTGTATTTTCTTTATCTTATGAATGGGTATTATTTATTTTATTTAATTTATTGGCTGCTCAACTCCAATGGACAATGGGTGGTGTGAAGAATTCCAAAAAGCTTAGTTGAAGCTGAAGTGTGTGTGTGTGTTTTAAAATCCGATTAACCAGTTACTAAGTTAAAAAGTATAATATGCACAAGATTTGCATTAATCTATTTTATATAATCTCGGGGATAGATCCATTTCATTAAATGCTCAGTATTACTTGATCATAATTTATGTGCTTAAATGTATCAGGCAACTAAATGATTTATATTACATGTCTATGCATACACAATGGCATATCTATGTAGTTAGTAGTGGAAGTTACTTTAATACATTAGCTTTTTGCTTGCTTTGCATCCTCCCATATATTTTTAGCTCTCACCAGTTACAAAAAGAAGTAATCCCACTCCCACTGAAAGATCTATGTCTTTAGCAATTTAATAAAGCATGAACATTTCTAGCTCAAGTGCGCAAATCTTTTCTGCTCTGAGTTTTCTCAACACAACATGGGCCAAGCTGAAAGAACACTGTCCCCATGTGTTTGGGATGGCTTCTTTGGGCTTTCTTTACTCTTAGCAGGGTCTTTTATTCAATCCCTTATCAAGGAACTTTCAAACTATATCTTGTTTATTCCTCTGCCTAGGAAAATATAGATCCTATTCCTTTTTCTAGATGTGTTATCTCATATATAAGCTTACATAGAAATGCTAGTACAAAGATACTGGTATGTACATGCATGCTTTATGTAGAAGCATATAAGTAAATGTGTGTAAAAACTGGCTGTTGTTGCTAAGTTGTATTGCTATACTATGATATAGCTGATAAAAATTGTGTAAATTTTTTTTGTCTTTTTGTAAAAAATTTATATCCCATTTTGTACCAAAAAGAAATCAAAGAAACTCATAAAAGTATCAGAAAATACTAAATCAGAATTTAAAACACCAACGTAAAGAATCAGAACTGTAGGAAAATCACTAGTTCACACTGCCAACAACAATGGAGAAAAGTCAGGTTTTCACTTTAAGGAAGAAAATAGCTTCAATGAATGCAGGCACTCACGGGGAGTACAGAATTCCTGAATATGGGAATGAAAAGGAACACCTCTAATATGATCTGGTACCTTGGAACACTCCCAGTTCTTTCCATGAAAAATGGATAAGAAGAAACACTAACTAATAAGGATCATATTAAGCAATAAAATTAAGGAAAATATGAAAGAGGAACCACACAGAAATGCAGGTCATCTCTCACTGCGCATATAGTGATTAAAAGAGCTATCTATTATTTAGCCTCCTTGTGTGCTGCTCAATTCTACTACTCCCCTGAGTCAACTGCCTGCCTTATAAATCAGTAAACTAGAAGAAGCTGGTTTTTCCCACCATCTCCTTTACTCCTCTGTCTGCCTTTTGTTTAAGCCAGCCAATTTAAATCTAAAAGATTCAACCTTTTCTTCAGCTCTCTAACTGGTATTTGGCAGAGTTATAGAAAAAGGATCTATCATCACATCAGAGGACTGACTTTCTCCAGACTTTTGAAACTGCTATTCCTCTGTTTCCCTACTTTTTCCTCTTTCTCCTTTTGCAAAGACAGAGCATAGTTACAGGTTTTTAACTGAGAAAGTCAGCTTACTTATAGCATCTTAGCTGAGACCAGAGTTCCAAGATTTCTGGAATCTAAACAGGGAATACTATATGTACATAATTAAGGTAACAACATTCATTATTACAGTTGAATCCACTGTAGAAAAATGTACAGTGTGGGCTAAAGTGTCTGTATTCCTCACTGAAAGTGTTATTTATATATTAAAGGGCATATATTACTTTGATTCAGGGACATAAAATTTGCAGGGGTTGCAAGGGACTCTCTAATCCACCTGGTTTAATTTTTTTTTTTTGCTCCATGATTTTTATTTTAAAAAAGAAAGAAAACAGTAATCATTTCTGTGATGTCCTTATCTATAAAAGAGAGCCTTGAATTTAGATAGACTCAGAGCCATTCTTAGAAAATAACAACAGGACTACTTGGGATAGGGGGTACATATGCGAGGAGGGGGAGGTTATAATAAATGGCTGGATGCAGTCAAAGTTGCCTTTTGTCAAATGTGCTTGTGACAGGATATATCATCATGGTAGCCATTTTGTGATAATACCTTGATTTACTCTCAAAATTCAAAAAAAATAGGCAAAAGTTTATCTATTGCTAAGGCAGCACTGGGGTACACAATCCACACTCTGCTCCAATTTGAGGCCCACAGAGTACCTAGTGATTGTGGTAAAGTTGCATTTATAAGCTTAATGCATTCACTTTCACCTTTCAAATTGCCTTCTTTGAAACACCACCCATATGATCATTGGGACAATGTCAGAGTATATGAATGGTTTTAAAGTAAGTCTGGGTAGGTTCTGTCCTAGGAAATTAAGCTTAGGGGTGCCAACACAGATCCTCCTTTTGAATAGTTCTGAAAATGAGAATCTTCACTTGGGTGGAAGAGAGCACCATTGGTCAATGGGCCTATCAGACTGACTGATGGTGAAGATCTCCCACTTAAATTGCTATAACTGAAAAGATGAAAGATACTGTCAATTTTAGCAGAATGAAGAAACAGACTTTGAAAGCTACTTTTCCTCTCACAAAAATTGGCATGAAGAAGACAATGTGTGTGGATATGCAGGAGGAAGGCAGGGCTGACTTATGCAGCTCTGATGCTGCCAGGGAAGGGAGGCAACAGCTGCTAGGAAAATGTGGCAGGCTTTAAGCAAACACCTGCTCTCTTTGGGGTTCCTATACACCATTACTATCCAAGGCTTGATAAAATTGAGGCTTTTAGAATGTAGCCTTGATGAAAAGACATCCCCTCCCTTTTAAATTCTGTACCAAACTATGCAGGTCAACATTGCAGCTGCTGGAGAACCAAATAAAGCAAGGCTATGAATCATGCCACTGATTTTGAGAAGGATCAAGGTCAATCTTATCTTTTATATAATCCTTCTAATTAGATAAAAATAATTATTTCTAGTAGCCAATACTTTTGTCTGTAAAAATGACAAAGGTCAGAAAAAGAGATATTGGCTAATATTATCATTCTTCTGTCAAGAATTTGATCTCAGAAGCCATTCTGAGGATCTGAAGCACCAAAGCTCTGTATTTGTTTTCTCTTAAAGGAGTTAAACTACTCTGAATGCAGGAAAAATGCTCATGTCTAAATTTGGGCTCGCAATTCCCTACTGGCACTCAGGCAGACAACAATACTCACTGGGAATCTGTCAGCATTTAACTGATTAAAAATTAGACCCTTACCAACATCAAGCAGGTGACATAGCACACTGTTACATTCTTGGCACTGAAACAAAAAACCACTCTTGTTCAGCCTCTTGCTGAGTAGGAGATTATATGGACCAGAGCTCTGTATTGGCATCTCCTGTGAAACTATAGTGTAGTAGGTCATCAGAAAATGTCCTATTTGTAGGAAGAGTACTACTTCTCACCACTAGGTAACATGAACCAATAATTGATTCAAGCACCTGTTTAAATATATTATAACTTGTTGAATAATCATCCGTTGCCCAGATTCACATGATCCTATGCCTAATATTATTTAGTAACCCAATGAATATTCAAACAATACGTTAAGCATTAAACCAACCAATATTATTCTTGTTTGTGTAAGCATATCTATATGGTTACAGGCCTAAAACCAATTTTGATAAAACTGATTTTAAAAGTCAAACTCTTTGTCCAGCACTGTTGTGATAATATAGTACCAGTAAAGATATTGAGGTAAACAAAAAAAGGTCCTTTTCTGTTATCATTGGGAGAAGCTTAAGATCCTGTATATAGTACATCCTGCTTTTTTAATTTCATTGATATTGATAAAGCTGAGAGACAGTAATGTGTCAGTAGATATTTGAAATTGATGATAAGACTGAAACTTAGATAAACTTTTCAATTCCATGTTGGATTATAAACATATAAAAATAAATGTTTCTCACACTCTGATGTACAACTGGGATAACTAATTTATCAGTTATTATGTGGACCAAAAAGAAGATGGAAATATTAAAATGAGAATAGTAATTATTATCATAATAACCACCAGAATTATGTTGACCTCTCATTTTGTGACAACGAGCAGCACTAGATTCAAAGAATCAAGGGACAATTCAGCTCTCAGGCTAGATAGATAGCTTTTTCAAAAGCATTCCTGATGCAGGAGGTGCTGTCAGTCATCTAATCTTTCCTGACTGGGACTGACATTACCCTTTTTCTTTTTTTCTTTTTGTGTGGCAGCAGCTGGAGTTCATCCATGGCCAGAAACATACAATGTCTAGGATAATAGGCAAAACTCTCCATTCCATTACTTTGCCAAGGAGTCTGAAAATAATGGGCTCCAGTTTCCTGGCAAAGCATTCAAGCAAACAAGGGAGGTACAAACAATCCCATAATGGTTACTTCAAGTAACCTACTCAGTTGTACAAATTACATGAATTTCAAACCACAACCATGTGTTCTGATTCTAAATGTATCTAAATTAAACCTTGCATTCACTGTCCACAGAGCAATACCTTGGTGGATGGTAAGGATGCTTATTGCATTCAGGGAGAAAGAACCCATAACTAATACTCTATTAGCAACACAGAGTCACAGTATTTCTTTAGTTTATTTATGAGCTACAGTGGCGCAGTGGTTACAATGCAGTACTGCAGGTACTTCTGTGGATCACCAGCTACCAGCAGTTTGGCAGTTCGGGTCTCACCGGCTCAAGGTTGACTCAGCCTTCCATCCTTCTGAGGTGGGTAAAATAAGGACCCAGATTGTTGGGGGCAATATGCTAACTCTGTAAACTGCTTAGAGAGGGCTGTAAAGCACTGTGAAATGGTATTTTAGTCTAAGTGCTAGTGCTATTATTGGGGAAACAGATCCAAAAAGAAAAGTAACATATATAGAATAGAACATGGAGACATACTGACTATCATACTGGTCTGGGCATAAACCTAGAATCATTTGAAACATATCATATTTCTATTCATTTTTTAAAAACTTGCCTATTGGAGGACTTTCCAGATGGGTGAGAGCCTAAAGCATGGGTGAATGACTGGTACCAGTTCCTGTGACTCTGAGAAAATCTGTGTTAGATATATGGCTCCCAGTAGAGTTTTTAGGCTGGTATAATTCATAGGAGCATCAAAGATCTCTGACTTTGGTTTACTCATTCCTGTAAAGATTTTGAGTGTTTGAGCCAACCAGACCAGATTTTCCCAAAAAGATCCCATCAAATAACAACAACCAAGGCTGAAATATGAGACTCTTCTCACTGTTAATGAAAACAATGAAATGATAGAAGGGATTAAAGTTGCAGGAACTTTGTGGGAGATGGACTATGTCAGATTGGAAATCCACTTAATGCAGATATAAGCAATAGAATAAAATCAAACCAGTGTGTTATATTAAAAAGACAAAATAATCAAGAAAATTGTCATGTAACATCTATCCACACTAGATGAGTTTAAATCCTCAAGGCCAGATTCAGATCCCAGGATTCTGAAGGAGCTGGCAGACATGATCTTAGAACCACTGAACCATGAACCATGCATTTTAAAACTCCAGGGATACTAGGGAACTACCAGAGGATTGGAAAAGAGCTGATATGGTTCCAATCTTAAAAAAAAAAAAGACACAAACTATATATCAAATCACCTTGACATCAATAACTGGAAAATATAATCAAGCAATGGATCTGCAAATACCTAGAAACAAGCAAAGCTATTACTAGAAGCCAACATGATCATGCCAAACAAACCTTGTTGCATTCTTTGACAAAGTTACCAAATTAATGGACATAATTTAGAACCAGTGACATGCTGTGGACGTAGTATAGTTCAACTTCAGTAAGGCACATCCAACAAAGGAATCTACACCCTACCTCTTGGTAAGATAGAAAAATGTGGAATAGACTTCATCACCACCAGATGGATTTGTCGCTCACTGACCAACTGCATTCAATGTGTAATCCTCAATGGAACTACATCTATCTGGAGGGAAGCATGCAGCGGGGTACCCCAGAGCTTTGTCTTAGGTCCAGGACTCTTCAACATCTTCATAAATGATTTAGATGAAGGGATAGAAGGGGTACTCATGATATTTACTGACAACACCAACAGCCAACACTTTGGAAGGCTCAAGATCTAGAAGGATATCGAAAGACTTGAACACTGGGCTCTATCCAACAAAGTGCAATTCAGTGGTGAAAAAACTAAGGTTTTACACTTATGCAAGAAATGCACAGGTATAGAATAGGTAACAACAGCTGTAACTGGAAAAGGGATCTAGATATCCAGGTGGACAATCATTTAAGTATGAGTGAGCAGTGTAGCTGCATCAATAGAGAAATAATATCAAGATCACATGAAGTGTTAGTACCTTTTAAAATTGCACTGATAAGACCATGCTTGGAATATTGCATCTAGTTTTGGTCACCAGGATACAAAAAAAAATGCTGAGATGCTAGAAAGAGTGCAGGGAAGAGCCACAAAAATGATTAGGGAGTTGGAGGAAAAAACATAGGATGAACAGTTGTGGGAACTGGGAATGTCTAGTGTAATGAAGAGAAGGATTAGGGGAAACATGATAGAAGTCTTCCAATATTTGAGGGCCTGTCACAGAAAATGGGCGTCAATCAATTCTCCAAAAGACTTGAGGCCAAGACAAGAAGTAAAGACAGACCCAACCTAGAATTAAGAAGAAATTTTCTATTAGTGAGAACAATTAACCAGGAGAACAGCTTGCCACCAGACATTGTGAGTAAAACATCACTGGATGTTTTAACAGCCATTTATCCAGAATGGTATAGGGTTCTAATTTTACAGTGTAGAATTTACAGGTGACAGTTCAGTAACTTCATTTTCCTTTCATTTAAACTTAATCCTATTTGTAGAACCAGCCTTATCAAAAGGGCTTAAGAAAGAACATTCCTTTTTCTTGCCATGCACATTAAGTGCCAACTATAGTCAGCCAGCAACAACCCAGTTTGCCATTCAGTCCTGATTTCTCTCCAGCAAAGTTGGCCTGTGAAACAGGAAAATAGAGACTGATATATGGTATAAAGCACTTGCCAGTCAAATGGCCTTGTTAGTGATCTCATTTCAGTGAAAAAACTGGAGATTCGGAAGGGAATTGCACTGAAATGTAACAAACAAAAGGAATGAAATAACATAGCATTTTGCAGATGCACACACATTCTGCTCAAAGCTATCTGTTCCCAAGCGGTAAAAATGCAATAAACACCTCCTACATCACCATCCTTCAATACCGTAGCATAGTAATAATGCTATGCTATCAGCACATTACATGAACGTGGGACCTACATTAGTCATCAATATGTTTCTGGCTGGAACTTGCAGGCCAGCCTTTCATTATGTGAACAGGCTTATCCAGTATGTTCTTCCCACCAGACGCCCCATTTACACCCTTGCTTTTGTGAAGTAAAGAGAATGGAGCCTGGAGGGATTGTTTTCCAGTCACTGCTTTGCTCCATATCTTCTAACTTGCCAGCAATTAGCTATGATAGAATTTTTCTAGAGAGTACTGGTTGTTGTCATCTTTAATTTGCCATGTTTCCTTTTTGTTAGTGTCATCATTCTATTCTATTTATTACTATTATTTCTGCATTTCAAAATTTTGATTAGTAATTAGTGATTTCTATTTTTATTTATTCTCACAATGGATATTTTAACTTATTTTATGATTTTTCACTTTGATTAATTCCTCAACTACTATGTGAGCCTGTTATTTATTTTGTGATATAAAGTGGAATAAATAAATCAACTGCAAGCATCACATTTCTTTTCCATATTGACACAATTTCTCTTAGAGAAGAGTCATCAGTGCCTTGAGCATTATTGGGCAGGGAATAAGAAATTGTTCAGGATCTTCAGTATGTACTGTTGATTAAATAAAAGGTAAAGGCTTCCCTGTCAATCATATCTGACTCTAGGGAATGGTGTTCATCTCCATTTCTTGCCAAAGGAGCCAGTGTTCTCTGAAGACAATTTCCAAAGTCATGTGGCCAACATGACTATATGCCAAAGGCACACAAACACTGTTACCTTCCCACTGAAGTGGTACCTATTAATCTACTTGCATTTGCATGCTTTTGAACTGCTAACTGACAGGAGGTGAGGTGAGTAGTAGGAGCTCGCCCCGTTGCACCTAGGCTGTCAGTTCTCCAGCTGACAAGATCAGCATCTTTAACCATGGAGCCCTCACGTCCTTGATTAAATATCATTGTCAATTAAATTCTGTTTAGCTGAATCAAGAGAGGTCAGTTTACAAAGTTACAGGCAATACATCCAGGGAAAAATATGTTCATACAAAACCTAACTGGTAGAATTCACATTGATTTAAATGACTAAAGAAAGGGGTAGATAAATTTGCATTAATACTTCATGAAGAGAGCCTGGTGGAGCTTTATATTCTGCAGAAACAAAAGAAAGATGGTACCCACCTGTACTGTTGAAAATAAAGACACATTTTTTTAAAAAAAATCCAGTTTATATCAACACCATATGAAAATAATGGAAGGTGAAGTGCAGGTGAAATGAAAGAAAACTTAGGAGTATTAATTTGTTTATCTAGGAAAAACTAATGCAGGAGTCCTTCTTGACAGGGTGGACATCCTCTTATAAAACAATGTGAACTAGTGGGACCCCATAAGTCTTCTCTCAGTTGCAATGCCTACCCTACAGAACAGATGCTCTCCTGACTCTGACCTTCCAAAATAATTACTTTCTTCTTCAGAGCTGGGGCCAGGATAGTAATGGAACTCCTATGTATGCTTTGTTTTATATTCCAAGAAAATTTTTGTAGGGAGTCTTGATTATTTTTTAAATTTTATATTTATATAAAATCTATATAATTTTTACATTTTGCATTTTGTCCATATATTTTGTTAGCCACCACAATTATTTGGCTAAGATGGCAGCCACATAAATTAGCTAAATACATGTATGTATACTTTCATTTTTTAATTATTACAATGAAATAATCTGGCTCTCAATATAAGGCTTAAAATGTCCCAAACAGCACTTACATCTTTTAATTGCTTCTTATCATACAGTACCTGCATCTTGCTTTAATGGTCAATGAATTATAAATTTGTCAATAATATTATATTTAAACATCATCCTTATCCAGTAAAACTTATTTTCACAGAGACAATGTTACAGTCAAATATAGCCATCAACCTATATTGGATCAAGAAATTAAAATTCATTCATTGTGCTGAGGAACTATTGTGTACAGAATATGTATTTTCTCTTCCCTAGTCATTATATTTTCTTTCCAGTTTCTTTCACACATTTCCTTTCTTTCATGTCCATTTTCCCTCAAGTTCTTGGCACAGCCACATTTACTATCCTATTCTGAAGCCTTGTCAATTATCTTCAGTAATTGTCTCAATCTTTCACCATAAACAGTCAAATCAGTAATAGTTTTAAATCTATATTCATTCCTTTGCCTTATTTATTTATGAAATGTATGCAATTCTGTAATCTCTATGGGCATAAGGAGGCTTACCACAGTTAAAACAACTTGAAAACGAGAAACCAAGGGTTAAGGTTTAATGACCCATCTATCAATATCTGGAGAAACCTCGCTATATATTTTATTTATATTATATGTTACTGAGTTATAACCTTTGGTATATGCATCCCTAAATATTTAATGGATTCAATACAAATGGGGACTTATCCTGGCTGACTCATCACAGCCAATTCGCAATGTGATAACTTGTCACAGCCAACTCAGTGCAGGACAACTTGCTGTGGGACAATTCAATGTGGGAATAACTAGACAGGAACAAGTGAATTGCAGGGGCCTTGTCTTGCTTTAGGTTCAAACCTAATTAAGATAGAAGTCCTTGAGGCAGGGATGAGCCAGACCGGGGAGACCTAGTGGCCCATCAGCCAAAGCATGCACTCCATCAGTCAAGCCAGGGAGCAAGCATAGTAGATAGGTGGTCCCTGCATGAATTCAAACTGAGGGTGCAGTGTGTCTGCTGCTGCTTCTTCCTAGGGCACCTGCTGCAAGGTGGGTGCACCAGCTCCTCTACTGACATCCAGGTACCGGTCCTGCGCCTTCAGCCCCACCAAAAGTCCAGGGCTGGAAGGAGAAGCTGTGGGCTTGGGGAGAAGCTGTGAGCTTGGGGTTCTTCAGTAGCTTCATTTTAAAAGGTGCCACAGATTTCTCTAGGCCTATTTATTCAGCCAGTAAGAATTCCTGATCCATCCATTGGCATTGTTCGACCTGGCCAGGAGGTTTCTGGGATTGGCCCATTTGTTCCTACTCTACCACATAGAGCCAAACACAGAAAAAATGGGTTGACAGCAGCAGTCTTTGAAACAAACATCTGCCATACCTGCCACTCCTGTCTTAAAAAGAGACCACCAGAGCTAGAATGAACCCTTTGTCTGTCCTAAACGCATTCTTTGTGCAAATCGATCATTCAACTGCGACACTTCACTCAAACTGAAGCTTTTCCAAATCAAGCAACATGTCAACTTTGCTTAGTTCCACCCTGCAAACAAAATTAAGAAATGATAAAATAATGGTGAATAAACTAGGGAGATTTTGAGGGGCTGTGGAGGCTAATTTTGCATGCCTATGCCCGGAATGAAAGATAAATTTGCTTAACTAAGTAGATAGGGTTATAGGAGCATGGTATATGGTTGAGCTTTTTCCCTTTTTATTTTCCCCATTACATCTGCTTTTTCTCTCCCCCTATGCTCCCCTTCTCCCCTTTCTTGGTCTCACCTCTGAAACTGCCTTTTCCCTTTCGGTGCAAGCAAAACTTAACTTCTTGGCACGCCAGGAAAAAGTAGTAGAAACGGCAGGCCTCCTCTCACAGACATACCAAGCCCTTGGCCTGGATCCATGCCGGGCCTATCCAGGTGTGCCATGCTTGCTCCATGGCTTGGATGATGACTGCTGGAACTCCACAGTCTGGCTCACCCCAGCCTCAACAACTTCTAAGTTGAGAAGATTAAAACCTAAAGCAAAATAAGGACTGCTACAATTCATTTTTCCCTTACTCGAGTAATCCTGCATTGAATAGTCCTGCAGTGAATTGTTCTGCAGTGAGTTGTCCCATTCCATAGAAAGAGCCAAGATAGGCCATTCTCTGCTTGGGGATCTTTCATAGCACTGCTTCCTGTACTTGACATGGAGTGTCAAGGAGAGGATGTATTATGTCTTATGATCTTTAACATTCAATAAGAAACCAAGATTTATAGAGAGGTGGATGATTCCAGCTAGATATTAAACTTCAGGGAATGATTATAGAACATCCAAGTGTATTGAAGTAAATAAACCATATCTCAGGAGCTTATGTATGATTGGTTCATGGCACAAATGTAAATAGTTCTGACGTGATAATGACCTCATAAATGCTTCTTATAGTATTCTCCTGATGATTTGCCAGCTTTCTTGAACTCTTTTCTATTGCCAAGATACAAACCATTTTAGAGAGTTTCATGTCTGGTGCTAGAAATAAAATATTGGCCCAACAAAAAAAGTGCTGCTGCAAGGTGTCTGGTTTGTTCTGTGTTATGCTGGGAAATGGCAAAGAAGCTCTCCCTGAACTACTTCAACCTACAGAACTTAGCCAGACAGCTGCTTTTGTCTCTAGTCAATATTAGGTAAAAGAGAGACTATTGGGAATAATAAGCCAGTTGAATGAAAAGATTGATGAGTTACACGTGAAACTAAAAAGAGATTTGGCTCAGGAGCTGACGGATTGCCATATTTGTTGCAACACACAAATGCACCCTTCCTCCTTCTTAAAAACAGATCTTCTCAAAATAGCTGAAAACATAGAACATAACTTTACTGATGAAAAAATGAATTTTGTAATCCAGACTACAGCTTTACATAAAGCAGCATGTATTACATTTGTAAGAACTGTAAGAAATATGTCTTGAGTTGCATATTCCTGACTTTTCAAACAGTAAGAAATTTCATGGTAGCTAAAGAGTATTTCAAATGAAACGACTGGAGATTTTTTTTGCAACATCTAACTATTTGCAAATTAATGTAAAGTAGGTCATAAAGAGGAACAAGCAGACATAATGACAGATTGCTAATACAACATCAGTCTAGACTCTCTAAAGTAACAGCCTACAATTTCCAAATCCCTGAGGATGCATTTCCACAGCCAATAACAAACCTCAAACTTTTTTCCATTTATCTTTTTTAACACAAACTGCAAAAGCTATTTTTTTCTATCTAGGAAGCTACTTTATGCTTAACTTCCCCAGATCTCTCACACCTAAAACTGTGGTCCTCTCCCAAAAAGAATAGAAAGCAGTGGATTGCTTATTCATAGGTGCTTACATATGCTTACATTTAAATTTATTTTTACTTGCCCGCTGCAGGTTTGAAGTTCTGATTCAAGAGGCCCAAAACAGTTTAATACAGGCACCAATCCTTTGTCTCGTTGCATGCTTGTGCACATCCAGTCATAACCCCTTCCAAACAATAGGGTAAAACAGTCAGATATGGTTGATCAGTGAGAATAAGGAAGTATTGCCTCATAAGCCACAGACCAGAACACGATCCCAGAAGTTATGTTTGTGTCCAGAAAAATACAGCTGCATCCAAATCCCCATCTCACTGACTGTTAGTGACTGCCAACATGCTGAAGGCTTAGTATGTTTTTATCTCAAGGGTTTTATTGGCCAGAGACATAAGCTGTTCTGGAGCATCTGGCTAAACAGGCACTTACAACTGTCTCCCCAACCCCACCCCCCCATCATCCACAATTTTAATCCTGACTTAGAAGAGATATGGAAGAGAATTCTTTGAAGTTCCTTGCAATGACTATCAATGGCAAAGCTCCCTTCCTCCACGATGAGTGTGTGAGAGAAAAAATGAGAGGAAGAAAAAAGAGCACATGTATAAATCATTACCAATTCTGGATCTTAAGAAAGCAATTTTTTAACTCCACCTATTTAATGGGCAAGGTAGCCCCATTAAGAATGGTAGTAGTGTTGTTCAATCATACTTGTAGACACCACTCAATTTAGCTTGGGAGATTACTAAAATGCTGGGAAACAACAAATCAAGAATCAAGAAAGATAAGAGCAATAATTGTACATAGATCAGTTAGTGCTAATGTCTTGAAAATATCGGGGTTTTTCCCCTCTTGCTCTAAGTCTGTAATTGGCCAAGGTTTTGTTTAAAAAGGCAATTCCCGAGCTTAACTAGCTTCATTCTACAGTTTGCATAAGAGTTTAACTAATCAGACAACCCCAAGGCAAGAACAAACCACTTGAGGCAATATGGCTGCAGAGGGCAGGAAAAGTTCTGTTAGTTTGGCTCTACTTTGTCAGCAACAAAGCCAAGATGGGGAAGTCAGAGAAATCTATGTAAACATAGGATCAATGCATGCCAGAATGATTCATTCTTTAAGCAAACATGACCCAGGCACACTAAAGGAAATATCACTATGAGGGCAGACAAGCTGCTTTTAATCCAAGAGAGAAAGATAAATCCAAATTTGGAGCAATTTGGGGTGATATTTGGGGCAAGATAAACCCATTTACAAGCCTGCCTGAAAGGATTATATTAAGAGTTATTTAATAGATATGTAATGTGTAGTTCAGTTATGCAAAGCATCCATAGATCACCCACAAAAATCAATGCATCTATTGAGTCAACTTTTTTAAAATATCCAAGACTAGGAAGTGTTAAACAGAATAGTTTAATTTTATATCACAAAATGCACATTTGACAAAAGCATGGAATGTTACGCTAATGCTGGGAATGGATGTCTCACATCTGGGCAGAACTGGACATTTCCCTGTCCTCTAGTACAGGGGTCTGGTGGACTTCAACTCCCAGAATTTCTCAGCCAGATAGCTCTAGCATCTGCACTCACTCCTTAGACACCAAATTTCTGCTATGCCTGCAAGCAATATTAAAAAACTAAACATTTTATACAAGAGAGTGCTGGGCAAGGTAAAGAAAAATCTACTAGCATACATTAAAGGAACAACTTCAGAACACAGAAAGATAGATAAAACAGAAGGGTATGAAAGATATTTTTTTAACCGAGGGCTGCCTGCTCCAGTTTGGTGGTGAATAATTTTCCTACCTATCCTACCTACAGGAAGAAAGATAGGAAGTAACTTTAGATAAGAGACCTAGTTCATCAAATGGCAACAGCTAAGTCTCAAACAGAACTTGGAAAGAATTACACCCAGTTACAAACTTACAAAAATAAAGTGTAAAAAGTAAAAGATCATAATATGCAAAAAGATACTTAAGACAAGCAGCTATCTGGATTTTCTCTGACTATCACAACTAGTGTGTCAAAATGCATAAAATGATCTAGCATTTGAAAGCCGAACATTAAAAAAAATACAGAAGTAAAATATAATACTTATGATCAAGATGGTGAAAAAGGCTCTAATTCTATGATCAGGATTTTGTGTGTGGTTTTATATATCGGAGAATAAATGTGTGCATGCATGTATTTTATGTCAGAGACTGGAGTATGGACTTAGGCAAGGAAATATTAATAAATTAATATTTCTCTACCCTATTGTTATCCAAAGTAAATTTTCCTCCTGAGCCTGTTATGTCCTCTGCTTTAAAAAGTTACAGTTTCATATATGTTTTCATAAGGAAAATAACCTCAGAAGGGAAACAATTTCAGTGGGGAAACTGATGTGGAGTTAACTCCTGGTTTTCCAACACCATCATCCAGAACTGCATCTATTTCTGTCTGCATGGTTACAATACATTTTAAAACGAACCATGATAGTTGTGTGTCATGTCCACTGATATTTCAAAGATGTGATATCTACCTGTGAGGGACAACCTGGGCAGAATTTAGATGGAAGAGTGCCAGGCTCTATTTTAATATTAAAATACTAAATACTAAGGAGTTGGATTGATTTGCAGTCACAAATTATCCTTTGTTTGGCACGCTGATTTAGGAGTTGGCAAATACCAGATTTGTCATCCCCAAAAGATGCGCACATTTGTTGTGACTGTCTAAATTCAGGTAGCAACATGTATATATAAAGCAAGGGAAACCTGCAATGAGGATGTGGAAATTTCTTCCTGGTTATGGTAAGGAACATAAAAGGAGGCTATGGAGAAGTAAAAATCCAAGCACCTATATTCACTACTAAAGGCCCTGTCACACTGCCCAACGGATGCAAAACGTTTGTAAAAAGGACACAGAGGACGAGAAAAATGTTCTATCCATTGTTATCCGCTCTCAAAAGGGGCAAAAATTTGCATAAGCAGAGCGGATAACACGGAAAGGAATGGACGGGGGGAGGACGCAGAGCAAAAGGAAAGCGGATGCGGAACGGAAGCCTAGCGGATGGAAGCGGATGCAGAGCAGATGCAGAGCGGATGCGTAGAGGATGCATAGAGGATGCAGAGCGGATGCAGAGCGGATGCGTAGAGGATGCAGAGCGGATGCGTAGAGGATGCAGAGCGGATGCAGAGCGGATGCGTAGCGGATGATGTGGATGCGTAGCTGCATCCGCTTTCATCCTTTCTCCGTCCGTGCTACTAACGCTGCGCGTCCTTTCCGCTTCCTCCCTGCATCCTTTTACCGCTGGAACGGATTTGAGTTGCGCGGATGCACAGCGGATGCCTAGCGGATATAGCAGATGCGTAATGGATGCAGAACGGATGTCCCCCGTATGCCTAGAGGATGCAGAATGGATGCATTGGATACATTTTCCGCTCAAAAGTTTTGAGCAGCTCAAAACCTTCTGAGCGGATGAAATGTCAGTAGACGGATTTTGGACGGATAGAGAGGAAGCAAAACGGAGGTAGTGAGTACAGAACGGAAGCATCGCGTTAACCAACGGATGGCAAGTGTTCTCCATTTTACATCCTCTTTCCATCCGTTGGTGCACTGTGACAGGGGCTTAAGATGGTTCCAAACCATCTGACAGGTAGAAAAAAAACAAGTAGATAAAACAGGTAGATAAAGCTAATAAAGCCAGGAGAGATGTTGGAATAGCAGAGGGTTGAACAATTTTACAACCAAATGAGGAATTCAGCCTTTGCCTGTCTCCCTTAGTTTTATGTTTTTAAACTACATACTGGACCAAAATGAGAGTAAGTCTCTGCAGATTGATTTGGGGGACACTATCCCTTGAAATGACTAATAGAAGAGAACATATGTAGTTCAGGGTTGAACTGTGAAGTTGTTGATGCTCTCTGAGTTTGATTGTTTACATGTAGATGTTTCATTACACAATTGGATAACATCATCAGTGTGAGAGGATAAATTAAACTGTTTCTTTTTCAGAGAGAAATGAAAGATTGCTCTAGAATCCACATACATGATCGGATACCACCCAAAGTAAGAAATATAACTCCAGTAGCAGTTTAACAAAATAGCTTGTGTGCGTGTGTGTGTGTGTGTGTATACTTGCACATATATGTGTGTGTATGTGAAATTGCTTTAAGATTAATAATTCCTTAGCATGAACATAACTCCTCTATTTATTGTAATCTGGTTTTCCTACCTCAGAAGAGAAAGTAAAGACAAACAACATTAGATTTCTGTTGAAAATATAAAATAAAGTGGCATTAAGTCTACTGATCCTGAAGTTGACATGATATCAAACTAGGACCTTTCTTTTTTTAGCCTAATGTACACAGTTAATATGGCAATGAAGAACTACTTTATGATCCTTTGTTTAAATGTGATGGTATTGATGGCCACAACAATAATCAGATACTCCAGAATAACATATCCTTCTAGCTGAACAATCTCAGCCTTACCAAGTTGG
The DNA here is from genome assembly GCA_015471245.1 of Laticauda colubrina. Classification (NCBI taxonomy): domain Eukaryota; kingdom Metazoa; phylum Chordata; class Lepidosauria; order Squamata; family Elapidae; genus Laticauda; species Laticauda colubrina. Next base: position 1,304,545 of record BLBF01000041.1, read on the forward strand.
TGTCATGGGTTGGCATGTTTGGCACCTGATAAAGCCCACTTTCTAAATAGGAGTAAAAACTCCCATGGCCTGCTTACTTGTCCTCTTTTTCTAGCCACAAAGGGATGAGCAAATGAATGTTGGTGACCGTTAAGAGGAGAAACAAAAAAAAATTATCTAGTAGGTGCCCATATGACATTAAGGAAGAAGTGGACCTTCTGTAGGATCAGGGCCAAGATAGCAAAAAAAATCTTCCTCATATTACACATATACTCCCAAAAATCAACTCAGAAAGCATGAAGAACTCAACATGACATGCTACCCACACCCACAGCTTCTCCCTAATTAAGAGCCAGCATAAACTTCCAACCAGATCTTCTGTTGGTGATATCATGAATGCCATCTTGGACACAATGTCAATTTTCTGATTCTGATATAGGTAATTTTTTTTTCAGACAATCTATAGAAGAACTGTGAAGTTACAGTGTGCATCACTGTCTTCAAGTTATTTAGTATATTTTTGACCATAATGTTTAGATTCAGAGCACAAAAATGTTTTCATTTTGGAAGTCAAGGTTGTTAGACATAGATCCTCCCCAACCTTATCCTACTTAATGGAATTGTTTGTAAATTTGTTTTTATTTTTAAGGAAGAAAAAGGCACAGTATTCAATGGGAACTCCAAAAGCAACAGCTGCTGAGCACAACAGGATCAATTCCCCTGAGATTCAGAGAACATTCAGTTTTGTGAGTCACTGCAAATGAAGGAATATATTCTGTCCCTATGAAATACAGCCATAGATCACTTCTTGAATCTGAATGTAAAACTCACAATCCATTTCTGTATTATTATCACTCCCTTAGCATCTCCAGAATCAGCAAATCAAAACCAGAAAGTCTTTAGTTAGTTGCTGGGTCAGCATTTAAAACCACAACATGAAATGCAGGAAGGACAAATTAAAGGCAGAAGCCATTGAACGAGTGCAGGTGGCTATTTAAAGAGCTTAACTCAGACTGCAGCTCACTAAATATGTTGGACTTGCATTCCTATAAATTTTAGGGAATCCTGGCTTAGATGCTGAATTAGCTGACTTTCCCATCTTTGGAGAGCGAGACAGTGAAATGTAATGCTTGGCAGTTTCTCCCCAGTAACCAATAGTTATGTAATAAGAGCCATCTAGCCAAAAAAAGAGTGACCAAGGAAGGCAAGCATCTACACACACACACACACACACACACACATTTTTCTCTTGTGAGAATAAGTTTGGAACTCACTGGAAATCCCTACTAATACAGTAAAAGGGCCAGTACAGAGCATTGACTTAATACCATTATTGCTACATACAGGTCCATATAGAATAATGCCTTTCCATGCCAATTGTTTTTGGGGCAGATAACATTATGCAGAAAGGGGGTAAGAAATGGTAAGTCAAATAAGTGAAAATCATTTTATTGCATTTAGCAAACAATTTTCAACTCTACATTCACAAATATTCATTAATTCCAGCCTATTCAATGCTATCATGCACATTCTTTAAATCAACAAATGCATAATAAGCTTTATTTTTCACACTCATTTATTTTCCAACACTTGTTGAAATGAAAAAAAAAAACTGGTACATTCTGCAGACTGAAATTCCCAGATTTTACTTATTGTTCCAACCTGTACCCTTTCAATCAACATTCTGTCAAAAGCTTTCTTGGGAACATGAAACAAGTGATTCATCTTTCATTTTATATTCAAACTTGTTGCATTTTTCTTTCTATTGAAAAAATCTTGAAAATATTAATTCCTTCATCACAGTGTCACTCTAAATTTCATTTCATCACTTTTGTGTTTAATTCTAATCATTCTGGGGAAGAGTATTTGTTTAGTGTATTGAACTATTGAATTATGCTTTATGATGTGTGGGCTTCAACTTCCAGAATTTCCCAGCCAGCATGAAATCTGGGAGTTGAAGTTCACTCATTATAAGATTGCCACTGATCTCAAGGTCTTCAGGTGCAGGTAGAAAGAACTAAATAATAATTATATTTTCAGATGAACCTCATGCAAATGCGGAACAACCCTGCTCTTCATTAAAGCAGTTTTTTTTACACTTTCATAAATTTCATACTACTAATACCAGTTTTAAGAGTTGCATTTACATTAATAACTTACAGGGTAATCTGGAAAAAAATAATGTGTCGGCTTTTAAAAATACATACTTATTGTAGAATAGAATAGAATAGAATAGAATAGAATAGAATAGAATAGAATA
>BLBF01000041.1:1306793-1373565 GCA_015471245.1 Laticauda colubrina
TAGAATAGAATAGAATAGAATAGAATAGAATAGAATAGAATAGAATAGAATAGAATAGAATAGAATAATTTATTGGCCAAGTGTGATTGGACATACAAGAAATTTGTCTTGGTGCAAATGCTCTCAGTGTACATAAAAGAAAACATACATTTGTCAAGAGTCAAGAATCATAAGCTACAACACTTAATAATAGTCATAGGATACAAATAAGCTATCAAATCATACTAGGAAATAGTCAATATAAATAATCAGTGAGAAAGTTACAGTCATACAGTCACAAGTGGGAGAGGATGGGTGAAAGGGAGGGTGGGAGGATTAACAGTAATAGTAATGTAGGCTTAGTACTTGTACTTGCACAGATTTAAAGTACTGTACTTCACCTTAATTACTTTCAGTGTGTCATAGCTCTGGCAGATATAAATATGGTCTTGGTATGTAATGCACTTTAAATATTAAGTACAATATAATTAATTCTGTTACTATGAACCATCCTCAAATTAAATCTTGGGTGCAGCTATGATTGCATTCTTGTTGCTTTAAAAAAAAATTACACGAGCTGGCCTCTTTTCAAAAGGTTGAGAAAGAAAGCCACTGAGCAATTTTTTGAAATTGTCCTGCTGTTTGACATGTTTTAGACACTCCCAAATTAAATACTAGGTTGCAAACAAGTCAGAAATCATGTGCACAATGAAAGGAAGAAAAAAAAACTTTTTAGCAAAGAGCCTTGGTCTGCTAGATTCCATAAAAACTATTCCATGAACTATAAACTCTTGTAAAATTCCCTAAGTTCAAAACTATGGTTTAGAGCAGGGGTCACCAACCTTTTGGACCTCAGGGACCACTAAATTCGTAATTTTAAATGCCATGGACCACAAATATTACCTGTCTAATGATCGGCTGGGTGGGCGTGGCTTGGAGGTCATGTGACTGGGTGAGTGTGGCCAACTCTATGTCACTCACATTGAGGGGCACCTCACTGGGCTCTACTCACCCCTCCCCTCCCAGCCACTCCTCACCTGCCCACCCATGCTCCTTAGGGTCCCCACAGGAAGCAGTTGTTGGGACTAAGCAGCTTCTATGAGAAAGAGTTGGCAAAACAGCTGGCTCAATTGAAATTGGATCTGATTGAGAAGGAGACTCAGCAAGAGCACCTCACTGAGGACTACAAGCATAGGCTTTCCAAGAAGAGGGAAGACCTGCAAGAGTGCAAGACTGGGTACCAGCACCTGCAGGCTCAGTGGCTGAGATGGTCAGCCAGTTCCAGGCCATGATGCAGTTCCACTGGAACAAGGTCCTCAGGTTCCTTGCCACCAGTGGCACTGCCCTCCAATCTTCACCCAAAGCTCTGTACAGGAGGCTGAAGCAGACCTCAAGTTGGACTTTCTGCCCCACTCCAACCTGCACAAAAAGTCCCCAAAGGGGGGAGACTCTCTGCAGCAACACAAACATTCATTGCACATATTTGGCCCAGAGGCTGTAATTTGAGGACCTCTGATTTAGTACAATATTAAAAAAATGCAGGGTTGCAAGGCTTCGGCAGTGGCAGGAATCCGCGATCATGCGCGGTTCCTGCTGCGCTCGCTGCCAAGGTGCCCCTGATCCAGCTGGATTTGGAGGCTATGGTTACCCCATAGAGGTAACCGAAGACAGGGGAGATCTGGGCAGGGGTCTGGGGGAATTGCAACCCCCCTCCTCAGCTGGTTTAACTCCCTTTTCCCAAGGTGGTGGAGTGGCGGTCAGCAATGGCCGCCACAAAGAAGCTTTCAGCCAGATAAGATTGTGCAGGAGGAAGTTTGAAGAAGTGAAAGTTTTTGGCTGAACTGGGACAATAAGTGACATCTTTATTCTGGAGGTTCAACTTTTCAAAGGATACATTGTTTCCTAACAAGATCGTTAAAAGTGGCGGAGAAAAGTCAAAGGGAAAGTTTTTTTTTTCTTCTCACTCTCCTTCCCTACGGAGATAGCAGATGGAAATCGGAAAAACCTGCTTTGGCATAGAAGGTAATAAAATCTGAAAATTAAAGCCAAGGGGATTTTAAAATTTCTGAACATTGGAACTAAAAACCAATTTTATTATTTTTTTTGCTATAAGTGGGAAGGGAGAAGTAAAGAATATATATTAAGAATTTGTTGGAGGAGACGGCTTCGAATTTTTAAGATCAGAGATAAAGGCAATAAGACTTTTAAAAAATTACTTTGGAACTGTGTAATTAAATTTCACTCCAGGAAAAGATAGTACAAAAAGAAGAAAGTGCTAAATGAAACAGTTTCTGATTGGGATTGCTTTGTGACTCTGGGACTCTTGGAAACTATTTTTTTAAAGACTATTTTAAAGACTATTTTTAAAAACTATTTTTTTAAAGACTAAAAACATTTGGGTTGTTTTTTTTAAAAAAATCTTACAATGGCATTATCTGTTGAAGAATTGAAAATAGAATATAAAAAGTTAAAAGAAGAGGAACAAGAAAGCAAGGGCTCTTCTGGATCTGTTTTTTACTTCTTAGAAATGGCGATTTCCACCTACCAGGAATTACAACAACAAGAAAGCTGGGATGATGAAGAAGAAGCCATCTTTAATGGACAAATAATTTTAGCTGAGGAAGAAAAGGGAAAGAAAATGGAGAAATCAAGATTTAAAAAAACAACCAAGAAAGGGAAAAATAAGGTGAAAAATTGATACAATGTCAGGAAGCAACAGAAAAGAGGAATACAACAGAGAGGGGAGACCAAGAGGGTGGAGATTGAGAGATGGGGGGGGGGGCAAAAACACTAGACTGGATAAGAGAGGAAGAGAAAAAGGGAAGAGAAGTTATAAAGACTTAAAACAAGATGTTAAAAAACAGGGGTTTTTTTAGAGACAAAGGGTAAAATGTAATTAAAGAAGAGATTCTGCAAAAGTGCACAGAATTGTATTGTAGTATTTGTATTTGAAATGGAGTTAGAAAATTGGAATATTATATGAGTTAACAATATATTAAAGGGAATGTGTCAAATGTCTAATAGAGTTTAATTAGTTATGGAACATTGTTTTTACTATACTATAAGCTTACTATTTTTTTTTCTTTTCTTTTATTAATTTAAAATGTACTATGTAGAATGCACCAAGCAGAATCAGCATGGAAATTATATATTATTTTAAGTGTTAAATCTAGGGGAAAGATAAAAAGTCGTCATACTTGAACCAGTGATTACAGAGAAATTTTGCAGTGAAGAGAAAAGAAAAAATAGATAATTGAAAAAAAACGGACAAAAGATATAAGTAAAATGATTTAAATTGAGATGAAATAAATAAAATAGAATTAAGAGAGTGGAGAGAAAACATTAAGAGGGGAGAAAACATATAGAAAATATGGAATGATAAATGAGATATGAAATAGTATATAAGGTGAGCATGAATTTGATTTATGTCTGTATAAAAAGATGCTAACCCAGGATTAAGCCGCTTTCCAAAAAGAAGTTTTATGTTTTTATGTTTTGTCTTTTGTTTGTTAAGTTAGCTTATTGAGAATTAATAAAATTTTGGAAGAACGTTAGAAGAGAACAATGAAATTGTAAACAAGACAGATGAAAGTATAAGTACAATGAATAAAGAGATATAGAAATTTAGGTAAAAGAAATCTAATTGAATAAAGGGAGAAATAGTGAGAAGTTGGAAAAAGAATAAATAAGATATGCATATGTGATAATCTGGAACTATGTTGTACTCAAATAAGATGTTTTATTTGTTTTGTTAAAATTTAATAAGCAGTTTTTAGAAAAGAGATTTTATGTTATTAGGTTTTGTTTTGTTTGTTTGTGTATTGTCTTTAAAAACTAATAAAATTTGTTTAAAAAAAATGCAAATAATTTTTCTGCGTACCACCAATTTTTTCTCACAGACCATCAGTGGTTCAATTGGTGACTGCTCGTTTAGAGTAGGTGAGACACTGCCCCATTCCTAATAATAAAGATGACTATAACATTTATAGTTGTAGAAGCAGCAAAATAAACAACAATAGACTTGTCCAATTTAATGGTCTCTCATTCATTTGCCACTTTATAGAGCAAATTACTTGGCTCAGAATTGCTGGAACTAAGAGCCAAAAAAAATTGATAAATAAAATAAATATTGATGACACATATGCAGTTTTGTTTTATGTATAACTCTGGCTCGTAATTCCTAATACTTGGAAAGACATGAAAGATAAATTTAATTACACTAATAAGTGTTAAATCAACATTCCTGCCAATAGTGTAGCCTTACTCTTTGCAGTAAAGAGATATTTCTCAGCCTTGCATTCTGGATGGATACATTCTCAAGTTTTCCCTTTTCAAAACCACAACTTTTAGCTTTTAAGGTTTTTAGCTTTATCATACGGCTTAAGGCCCGGTCCCACTGGCCGACGGATGCAAAATGTATGCATAAAGGACAGAGCGGACGAGCAAAATTTCAGGGGCGGCTCCATCCGTTGTCATCCGCTCCAAAAAGTGGTGAAAATTTGCATAAACAGAATGGAAAAGAACGGAAAAGAATGGATGTGGGTAGTATGTAGCGGGGATGTAAAATGGATGTTCATTGGAAGCCTAGCAGATGAAAGCAGATGGAAGGGGATGACACTTCCGAAGGGGTTATGGGGGATAATTGTGAAGCGGATGCATAGCAGATGAAGCAGATGCATCACATATGCCTAAAGGAAAGAAAGGGGATAATGCGTGGATGTATATCGGATGCAAACCATTCAGTGCGCATCCTTTCTATTTCCGTGCTACTAACGATGTATAGACGTTCCATGTACCTTTTCTTTCCTCCCTCTTTCCATTTTCAGCTGCAGCAGATGTGAGTTGCGAGGATGCCCAGAGGATGCAGAGAGGATACAGAGGACATTTAACGGATGATAACGGACATAGAACGTTTGTTGCTCGGATGTCACGGATTTACATCGTACACAGCAGAAAGTTCATCCGTTCACAAAGTTTTGTGCAGCTCAAAACTTCTTGCACGGATGAAATCGCAGTGGATGGATGCTCGACGGATAGAGCGTATGAAGCACGTATGCAATGAGTACACAAAGGATACATAGCGTTTCCCAATGGATGGCAAGCTTTTTTAAACGTTTTACATCCTCTTTGCATCCATAAGTGCAGTGGGACCAGGCCTTTATATCTTAGCTTCTGTTTCTTCCAATGAATCATTTTTAAAAATTGTAAAGACATAATTATCTTTGTTCTGGTAAATGCATCATTTTCTTTGTTTATTATATTAAGAATAAAAGGTAAAACAGGGGAACAATGTCATTTTGGGGGAGAAGTTCAAAACTGAACTGGATATTGGGCCTGTGCAAATGGACTCAGATATAGTTATAGTGCCTCAGTGGCTCAGTGTCTTCCATTAATGTGAGCCTATCAACTGTGTGGGCTATTTTCATTTTTGACAGGAGGAGATTTTTTTTCAGCTCAAAACTGAGAGGGCAGGATAAACACTTCTTACTGGCACGCAAACAAGCTTAGACTGAAACATTTCTGTGCTCATCCACTGGCGGGAACAACAAGTCCTGAACGTCTGCCAGTTTTCTGCAAGCCTTGTAAGACTTGCAAACAAATAAATTGGCCCGTTTGAGATGCACTTTTAATATACTGACTCAGGCTGAACAGTCCACTCAATCTTGGTTGCCTTTTAACTGTGCAATGAGAAGAGTTGGGTAATTGTCAAAGTTTTAGTTATTTAAAAATGACCTAAGTCTCTGATTGAGACAGATGTCTTTGGTGCTGCAGGTGCCCTTAGAAGCAGCTGCAGTAGATTTAAACAGGGAGAAATAAATAAATAAAATGAATTGAGAACTGCCCTCTAGATTAGGGTTTCTCAAACCTGGCGACTTTTAAGATGCGTGCATTTCAATTCTCAGTAGATATTAAAATATAAATCCTCAGCCGCAGGAAAAAGGCAATGACAAACCACTTCTGATATCTTGTCAAGAAAACTATAGGGACTGAGAGGAATTTTGATGTAGTAGTTAAGAAACCAGGCTAGAAACCCAGAGACTCTCCTAACCTTGCCTTGGGCACAAAGACAGCTGGGTGACCCTAGATCATTCTTTCTCAGCTGTAGGAAGAAGGCCATGGCAAGCCATTTCCAAATTCTTGCCAAGAAAACTTCAAGAAAGTATCCAGGCAGTTGCCAGGACTCAATACTTAAAACTTTCTAGAAACCTGTCTCTGTCTCAGGGAATGTGCTGTTTTTATGGGGTGGGGGACACAACAGAAAGGTACACTTCCTTGGTCCTATAAAATAACAATGCGGTATAGCAGTGATAACACATGGATACACCAGGAAGTGTCCATTACTGCTCATGTGGTTGCATTTTTACCCAGCTGTATCTTGCAGGTCATCTATAAATGCATCCCCCCGACCACATTGCAATAATCCAATCATAAGATAACCAGAGCATAAGCCACTGTCTGAAAGGTCTTCAGGAAAGGATACAACTGGCATACAAGATGAACCTGCGCAAAGATGTTCCGGCCCACAGCTGTAAGTCAAGAAGGACCACACAAGTGTACCAGTCTTGAATGGGGAAATGCATCCCCATTAAAAACCAAGAATAGCAATAGCATTTAGATGTATATATCACTTCATGGTTTACAGAGTCAGCATATTGCCCCCAACAATCTGGGTGCTCATTTTACCCACCTTGGAAGGATGGAAGGCTGAGTCAACCTTGAGCCGGTGAGAACTGAACTGCCAAACAACAGTTAGCAATCAGTAGAAATAGCCTGCAGTACTGCATTTTATCCACTGCACCACCATGGCTCAATAGTAATATCCATGACATTGGGGTCCAAATAGCCACTCTCTTGTTAGTATTGAGCCAAAGTCTCAATACCCCATTCAACAGCCTCCAGATGAATCCCTGCAAAGGGTCTCCTGGCCACAGCTACTGCCTAAACATTGAGGAATTGCTGTATATCCAGAAGAGCCCCAAATTGCATACCAGTCTCAAAATCCATGACTAATGCTAAAAATATCCCTAACTCAGGAAGCCCAACAGCCAAGCCATTCAATTTTGTGAGGATTGAGCTGATCTCTTCCCCATTCAGACCCAAATAGCCCTTAGACTCTGGGTTAGTACAGCTTACTGTTAGTAGTTAGCTGACAGCTTCACCGGTGCAGCCTAGGGTTGAAATGTATAGTTGCGCATTATCAGCATATTGATTATGCCAATCCCCTGTTTCATATCAATGGTGAAATCACAGAAATTTTCTGTCCCATCCTACTATCCCATGTTCAATGAGACATCTCCTCTGCAAGCAATTAAATTGTAACCAATTGGTTACAATAGACATGTGGGCAGCTGTCTTTTATTTGAAGAGAATGTCCCTTAATTCAGAACACAGAAGAATATAGCACCAATTACTTCAAATCCACATTTTTATGATCATTAATTTAAAAAGTTGCAGCTGCTCTAAAAAATTGAATTATCTAAACATTGCTCTGAAAGTTTATTTTATTCTTTTGTTTTTAAAAAAATACAAAAAAGGGAAAAAAGACAAAAGAAGACAAAAACAATTGTTCTAAAAAGTAGTTATATATATATTCTATATCAGAGGTGTCAAATTCATGGCTCGTGGGCTGGATGCGTCAGGTGCTGGCCACGCCCACCCCAGTTTAGCAACGGGGAGAAAAGCCCTGATATGTCATGTGACGATGATATGACAACGTGAATTTGACACCCCTGCTCTATATAATCTATATAGAGGTACTTTATAATACAATAACAGAGTAATTTATTTTAAAACTTATATGGCTGCTTATCCTAAATGTGATTGTACCAGATGGCTCATAACAAAACCAATAAAAACAATAAACCAATCATGCACAGGAAGCACATTTCCCATCACAATGCCATAACACTTGTCAACTACTTGGGGAACAGTTAAGGGCTTCACAGTCTTCCAGAAGACTAAAAGGGTATAGACACTTTCCAGATCTCCAGAGGGCTTGGGTTCCAAAGGGCTGAGACACCTACAGGGGAGGCATAGCTCCAAAGTCTCACCAGGTGACAACATTTAAGGCAAGGGACCTAATGCATACTCATCTTTGCAGTGGTGAGCTGGACAGATATCCTCAAGGAGAGATATTCCCAGAGATAAACAGGCACCATCCATTCAGGACTTTAAATGTGTTAATCAGTACCTTGAACTGATGATATCATTGTCTGGTTCCAAAAACACTGATTATTTTTTTCTAGCAAGAATTTTTAGATTAAAACTATGGTTTTTTTTCCAAAAATTAAGAGATTTTTTTTTTCCTATAGAGAGGAAAAATTTATAAGCAAAGATCTAGAGAAAGATCTGTTGGCAACTTAAAGCTACTCATCGCTTCACAAAAACTATTGATGTTCCAATAGGGAAACCACACTTCAGTTACATAGTGCTTATTTCTATCTGATTGGTATTAGTGATTAGCTTGTTTATTCTATATTCTATTAATAGCAATGTTAAGAGGCTTCATAACTGGATTCAAAACTTGTCACAATCATATCTGTAGACCAAAGTTCTGTGATCAACAAGGATTCTTCAGCATAATTTTCAATAATATATAATTTCTTTGTTTTTAGATTAACTTCTTGTTGTTTATGGATAAATATGTTGAGTTAACCCAGTTTAATAAGCTAAATTTGGTTACCACATGGTCCAAGACAGATCATGTGTTGTTCATGCTTTTAAAAATGCTTACTTGCTAAAACTGTGTTTTCCAGAATGGTTAGCTACTAAACAATTGGTCCTAAAATATTGTGGAGACATTTCTTTTATTTTATTTGAAGTAAAGTATTTAGGCTTGAAGGACAGGAAACATGTGTTCCATATGATCACAGGGTTTTATCCATCTGGATGAATCACCTCTAACAGTATATCACATTGGCTTTTTTTCTTTGGAAGTAATAATCCAATAAATGTCCTTATCTAAATCCCTGTCTACAAAAAAACATTTTCAACAAATGTATCCAGCTCTATTGCATGTCTTGGGTATTTATCATTATGCCAGGGAAATAGTTGCATAGCAAAGGGAGGAAAAAATACAGAAATGTAATCTATTAACATGGCTATGATCTGCCTTGGATATTGCTATATACAGAACATCAAGCCTAATTTTAAATAGTCAGCTGATGTTTCTAGAGGTACTCACCCTGTGGTGATATCATCATCTTCGGTCATTGTCTTGCCCATTAAGTCACTGTCACTCATGTACCCAGATTTAAGATCTACATCATCAGCATCAAGGGATTCCACCAGCTCCAAACGGGAAATGTGGCTGAGCTTGCTGGGACTGCGCATGGGCATGGTGTGGGAATAATGAGCTCGTTCCCCATGCATGTACCAGCTAGGAGTGCCTTCTGAGCGACACCCCCCACCGACCGAAGGAGCATCTCCGGCTTGCAGGCGTGGGCTGGACTGACCATACCGCCATGACAGAGGGGAGGAACGGTTGGATAGGCTAGATACACTGCGGGGATTGGCTTCATCACTATCATAGCATGTCATCTCCAACGAGCTGCAGAAGGAGAGAAGAAAGAAAGGTGGAAAATTAGACCAATGAGGGATGAGATTCAGCAAGTCATTTCTCAAATCCAGAGTAGACTTATTTGAGTTGCAAGTTCTCAGATAGGGCCTTTTTCCAGACCTTATTTTTTGGGTGAAACTTGTGTTTCTAAATCTTGACCTTGATTCACATTAAAACATGTGATTTCAATGTCTAGAAATCCCCACTTAACCATGTCAAGCTTGGGAAATACTGGGTTAAGGAGTTAGGGGCTACCTTGAAAGAAGCAGTCGCGCTCCCATGCCCAAGATTTTCATTCAAAGCCACTGTTGAAGAGAAGGACAACAGTAGCAACTCAAAGCTCTCCCAAAGGATTTAAGAGGTACAGACAGTGTTGTATGTTACCCGTTTTTCTACCTGCTCTTTTCAACTGAATTGTTCACTCAGATCAGCAAGCATTGAAAACTGTCTCCTGCACTAATCCATAGTATGCTTCTCTCTACCATCTCATTTTTATCCAGGGTGCCCACTTTGACAAATGTCACTTGGCAGTACCGAAAGCCCTGTAGCAGGCCACAACCAGATTTGATTTCTTTTTATTACTAAAAGTCTGGTGGTGGCTACCTGTGCCTACAGATTTTTAAGTTAGCAATTTGATTGCATTTACACCACCAACCAAGAGTTATGTGTACACAGTATCATAGCACTGTATATGCAGGCTGAAAGACACCAGATTTGAATTCCAAAAATCAGGTTTAGTCTACTATTGGAGATGGCAGTAGGATAACTCTTTACTGCCCTCTAGTGATCGCCTGGATTTCAGTCCCTTGTCCCAATACAGCAAACCTAATCAGACAGTAGCACTGTTTTTGCACTAAGCTTCTTGAAGTTCAAAGAAAACACTCTTAAGCTTATTTGCTATTGCTCTCCATATTCTTGTAGATGGACAGTTCTGAATAGCTTCAGTGGACCTTCCCAACATTATGATTCTGTAATTTTAGCTAGTGATATTATTGCTCTGTTCTGGCACTAAACAGAGCTGTAATATCACGAGATAAAATTACAGAATCATAATGTTGGGAAGGTCCACTGAAGCTATTTAACAGGAAGGAAGGAAGGAAGGAAGGAAGGAAGGAAGGAAGGAAGGAAGGGGGGGAGGGAGGGAAGGAGGAAGGAAGCGAGGAAGGAAGGGAGGGAGGGAGGGAGGGAGGGAGGGAGGAAGGAAGGAAGGAAGAAAGAAAGAAAGGAAGGAAGATAATGTCAGTCGAGAATTTCACAGACATTTTAGGACTGCAACAAGAACTGCAACGTTATTATATCACATAATAATCCTAAGAATCTCTCCTGCACAATAGCATTCTCCACTCTTGTATCTCCATATTTATTGTGACTAAAATTCCCAAGATTTCCAACCTGCAGAGCTTAATTGTAGGAGGATTATTCTGATAAAACTCTGACTTGCTCAAAAGTTGTCTGGTTTGCTACTGAGGAAACAATGAGTTAGATAGACCATTGGTCTAATTTAGTAAAGCTTTTCTCATATCTTTATCTTCAGCTTCAAATGTTCAACTGCTCGGAGGAGCTCAACTTCACAATGGATGCTGTAATTATCAGCAAAATACAACAGTTTTGAAAACTGTTCATATTTCTGTGTCTAATTATGGGTATAGACCCAGATATTTTATAGGGCTTTGGACAGCATTATAAAGTATTTGGTGCTTTAGAAAGAATGGGAATGTGAAAACAGTGCCTGTCCTTAAAGGAGGCACAGATTTCCTTGGGCTTATAAATGTACCCTGCTGACATGATGTTAGAGTTATGAATACATCTATCCTGTTATAGATTTGTTATAGTTTATATCTAGAAAAATGAAATTGCCATCTCAAATGCATCCAATATTACTGCCTATGCTATGTATATTCCATATGCTATATGGAAATTGCGCTCCTTTGTGATATTGTATTTTGCTGATAATTCCTTTACATATACAGAGTTGGACAACTTATCATTGGAAACTACAATTCAACCTTCCAACCTGTTAATTAGCCAAAGGAAATGAGTGATTTCATCATAAGGAACCAAAACCCAAACATTTCCATCTCAATTTAAATATGAGAGTGCAATTTCCCCATGCAAAGCAATTGTCAGCTCACCTCTGATTTATTTATTAAATTTATATGCCACACATCTCACTGATAACTCTTTACCATAATGTACAACTGAAGAATCTTCTATATATGGATCTATGATTTTTGGGAAGAATAGTAAGCACACTTTGTTTTTGTTTATTTATTTATCAAACAAATTTATATAGCCTCCCGACTCACACACAGTATCTCACCCAGTTGACTTTCTTTTTGGTCTTTCTTGGACCTTTTGATTTTATATTATTTGAATGAAGTATGAGTATTTCCTTTCACTGGTACTGAAATGCATTTGACATTATTCTTTTACAAAGGAGGAAGCTAAGCTATTCTTTCACCCACACTTTCTGGAAAACCATTATGCCTTCTGAATAGAAACCAGTGCAGATCATTATCTCTTAGTGATGACTTGAATAACTATTAATCACAGGCTTTAAACAGCTGTGGCACAAATTCACATGAATAACAACTTACAATTTAAGTATTTCTGGTAATTCATGGCATACCATGGACGGTGATATAAAAACTAGGCCTTGGAACTGGTGTGTAAAATGTAGGAAAGCATGATCAAGCCAGCTGATAACATTATGTTTCCATTACAAATAAAGACAAACATTAGAGTTAATGGCCCCTGCTGATATTCTAGCTCCCAGGCATGCATTTCATTTAGGTTCAATAAACCCATCACTGCACAGCAAATACAAACTGATAACTGAAACCATATCTGGAATGGATTCTCCCCAATCACAAAGGGGAGACATGGAAGCAGCCCATGAAGCTTGCATGTACAGTTTCACTTATTACATTATAAACAGAGTTTTGATGAATGAATTGAAATTAAATACTAATAAAAATACATCACATTTAAAAATAAATTTCTATCCATGCTTCCTCAAGTGCAACAGGTACTACTATTAAAGCTGAAGACATATCTAAATGATGATGTTGATGATGATGTTATCCATTCACTCATGTCCAGTTCTTGGTGATTCTATGGGCTAGATCTCTCCACAACTTCTGATCTTGCACTTAGATCTAAATAATTGTTTCTATATTTTCCCCAAAAATATTGAAACTATTACATTTTCCCAGAAATGAGAACAGCTCATACAGCAACCTAAAATCACAGAGGCATTATAAATTGTTTTTATATACTTCCAGCTTTAAACAGGAGCCTTCTGCTGGCAAAAATTCACACCATGAGTATCCACTGCCTATTCTACATCAGTGATATCCATTCTGAAACTCTGTCTTTTAGCTCAGCCACATGGCCATGCAGTAAAGTTCGCACACTCCAAATTCTCAAAAGGAAATTCCTTCATTTTCCATATGTCTTCTTATTTGAGCAAGGCAGCACCACGAGGATATCATAAGTTTTTTCAGCATCATGTTGTGTATTAAATTGGTTTCTCTATCTGGTTGATTTCTTGCCTTCAAATGGCAGAAGTTCATGGAACAATTTTAATAGCAGGAAAATAAAACTAGCATATCTAGATTTCATACATAACATGATTTTAAACAGCAAAGAATAACTCCTTAAAAAAGATAGAATATTCATCACCATTTTTAAAATCTACTTACATACTCACTGTATGTATTCATTCAATGACCAAAAGTTACTTTACTACAAATTAATAACAATTATTATTTATTTATTCATTCATTCATTTATATGGCCACCCATCTCATGGAAAGTGACTCTGGGTTTATAAGAGGTGGAAGGGAATAATTAGGCTGTTTTATACAAGTTTTATTTAGGACACAAGGAACTGTCCTGACAGGAGTGGACAAGATTTAATATTTGCCTGGGGAATGAAGAATTGAAGATGGTGAGCAGTAATGCAAAACAGGGAGGATTCTACCTTGTGTTCAAGGTCTGGAATTTCACTTTTTCTTAAGTTTTAAAGGGAGTCTGATTTTTTTTCTTGATTTTTAAAAAAAAAATCTCTGTAAAATCTATTTAGGGTGTCGATTACAATTTCAGTAGCACTAAACAGAGAAAGAACTAAAGGCATTAAGGAGCAGTTCTGAGAACTACATCTGTTATATAATTTTAGATAGCTATAAGAAGGAATGGCAGAACCTGAGGTGAAGTCAAATCAGCTTAGACTCTCTATGTAGCCACAAATGGACAAAGTCCAACCCATCTTCAGTTCTGTTCACCTTTATCTAGTGCAAAAATAGTCCAACCCAGGGCTGTCAAAATCCTGGCCAGATGCCTCACACACTGGCCTTGCCCACACTGGCCTTGCCCTTTTTAGCGAAAGGGGGGAAAGTCCTGATATGTCATGTGACACCACCATGATGATGTGAGTTTGACATCCCTGGTCTAACCGTTTAGTTGAGTAAATTCTCATACGTATGCATGAAAACTTTACATGTGTTTCTAGTCTTCCCATCTAGTGCTATGTTAGCATAGGCAAACAGGAAATATTTCACATAAGGGCACATTCAAAATGTGATTTAGTCCCATGCACCCTAAAGTGTGTACACTTTAGTAAAGAAGGACCATCTTATAATCTATTGTGGTTGAGTGTGTGGGTTTAATTCAAGATTCAATTTTTTTCTTTAATGACTTAATTAACAGCTTAATTTTGCAGGAACATTAAAACTTAAAATAAAGGACAAAACTGGAATAATATGAGTGTTATATTACTAAATATAATCCCTGTTCTTTAGAACCCACTGCTATTTGCCTACTTTTTGGTGCACTATTATTTTGATCATGGGGTATATTCTTCTGTTAAATGGTTTAATCCTTCAACAAAAGTATGGGTGTGCCAACTCATGGCTCAAAGCAATATATTATTTTGTACAATGTACACACACCCAGACATTCATTTTTTCCCAAAAGAACTTCCTCAATATTTCCTGGCTACATATAATTAAATGTTATATCCCGAGCTTAAGGTTAGTTTAGATTAATCATTAGCTTTTCCTGGCAAGCATATCAGCCTTGAGAAAAATCTATTAGAACATTTTAAACAGGAATTTATTATTCTAATGCTTCAAACTACACTAATTTCTCAAGTAAATAATTTAAATTAGCAAAGAAATGACTATTCATTCAAACAATATCTCCAATCCAATAGTATCTCCAGCTTACCAGGTAAGCAAAAGCAACTGCATCTCTTCCCTATTTATTACATCTATTTTTTTGAAGAATATTATCATATTCTTGATATTAAGAATATTATCAATATTATCATATTCTTAATTTATGTACTTCACACTGAATACTCTTCAGATAAACAAAATGCCTATACAAAGAAAATCAATTTATCAATGGGTATATATATATATATAGTTTCTTTATATATGGAAGCATACCAGTGCAAGCAAAGAAGAAATAAAGTTCAAAGAGAGTTTTAGTGAAGTACCATAGAACTAAAGCCCATGTCACACTGCACCAACGGATGCAAAGAGGATGTAAAACGGAGAAAAACTCTTGCCATCTGTTGGAAGACGTGATGCATCCGTTGTGTACTCACTGCGTACGTCTTTCATACCCTTTATCCATGAAACATCTGTCTATTGCTATATCATTCGCTCAAAAGGTTTTGAGCTGCACAAAACTTTTTGAGCAGATCAACTTTCTGCCGCGTACGATCTACATCCGCGACACATACGGGCAACAAACGTTCTACGTCCGTTGTCATCCGTTACACATCTGCTCTATCCTCTCGGTATCCTCTGGGCATCCGCGCAACTCACATCTGCTCCAGCGGAAAGAGGGAGGAAGCAAAAGGTACGTGGAATGTCCACACAGCGTTAGTAGCACGGACATAGAAAGGATGAAAGCGGATGCATCTCAGATATAAAGCATTAAAACATACAAAACGTTCGCATATGGGACGTATCTCGGATATCTAGTACGTCTGGAGGATGTCTAGAGTATCTGGAAGGACACCTAGCGGAAAACCGACATTTCCTATAAAAAGGGGGAGGAAATCACCTGGATCTCACTATCAGTCCAGCAGCCGTGGTGTGCAGACCTCTTCAGCCTTGCTCTTGCTCTTCCACATCATCCATTGATGTCCACCATGGCTCATCGCACAGTCCTTTTGGTAGCCGCCATCATTCAACACCAGAACCAAGCCCTCTTCAGACTGTTTCACCTTTTCTACACAAGGAGAAGAAGGAGACGTCCAAGAGCTGTCTGGGTCCGAAGATGGATTGGGAGAAGAGTGGAGTTTGGACTCTATGACAAGCTGATGGTGGAGCTGAGGAATGAAGACCCTCGTGCATTCCAGCACTTCATGAGGATGCCACCAGCCATGTTTGACAAAGTTGTGGAGCGTCTGAGACCCAGGTTGACCAAGGCAAACACCAACTTCTCTCCCAGCCTGGACCTTGGACTGAAGGTGTCATTGACTCTGTGCCACCTGGCCTCTGAGACCACATACAGAAACATGCAGTATGCCTGGAGGGTGCCACACAACACCATCAGCATTGTGGTCAGAGAAGTGGTGCAGGCTATCATCGAAGAATACGTGGAGGAGCTCCTCCAGTGTCCCACCACTGAAGAAGGCTGGAGGAAAGTTGCAGAGCAGTGGTATCAGAGGTGGAACTTTCCCTACACCATTGGAGCCATAGATAGGAAGCACGTGGCCTGCAAAGCTCCAGCCATTATGACAACTACAAGGGCTTCTTCAGTATCATCCTCTTTGCCATGGTTGATGCTGACTATAAGTTCATGTACATCGATGCTTCAGGCAACGGGTCAGCTTCAGATAGCCAGTGACCCCAAGGATGGGCTGGAACACAACCTCATCATGGGTTTTCCAGATCCAGAACCCTTACCCAACAACACACAAGATGTGCCCTAATTCATCGTGGGTGATGACACCTTCTCCCTCAGAACCTACTTCATGAAGCCCTACACTTCAAGATACCTCACCCATGAAGAGAGGATCTTCAACTACAGGCTGTCCAGGGCAAGACAGGTGGTGGAGAACGCCTTTGGCATCCTGGCCAACAGGTTCCAGGTACTTCTCACCACCATGCAGCATCATCCAGAGACTGTGAGGAGCATCGTGGAAGCTTGCTGCATCCTGCACAATCTCATGCGCACCTGCTACCCAGTGTTGCAGAACAGGCTTGTGGACCATCAACAAGACAATGGGGACATGGTGCCTGGTGAATGGAGGCAAGGAATAAACCTGATAGACACTGTGGATGTGCAAGGCCCCAACAGAGCTTCATGTGAAGGGAAGAAGCAGTGCAACCTCCTGAAACACTGGTGCATCTCCCCAGCTGGAGCAGTGGAGTGGCAAGACAGGATGGTAGCTGGTTAATGGATGCTTCCTTGAGCCTGTCTCATAACACTGATGAGATTGTGCCATGTATGTTGAGTGGTCCTACAATGAATAGGGCATTAATAAAGAGTTTTGTTTATTTTGAAATGTGTTGATCAATGAATAAATTGTTATTGATAATAAAGGGCCATATGTGTGGCAGCCGGGAGGGTGGACCATACAGTCCCACTATGCTTGCAGTGGAGGTTTATCTATCCCACAACTATCCTTACCAATCCCACAAGCATGCAAAGGCTTAACCCTTTTTTCAAAGTTTTCACCAACACTTCATTAAGTAAATAAAATGAACCAAGTGTGTGAAGCAAAGATAACCTTTATTAATAACAAAGTGTATGACTTTATTAAAAAGCAAAATGACCCAAGTAAAGTGTCTTAAGCAAAGATAAAGTGAACAGGTAACAACTCAGTCTCTGGCACTCTTCTCAGTCACTCTGAGGCGTGCCCATGGTCTCAGATGTAAAGGGGCCAGGGACTGTGGAGGTGGCTGTTGCTGGAGTGCTGGTCTGAGGTGCCATTAGGGTGCCTGGCCCTGAGAGTACAACAGGAGATGGTGTGTGCAGGAAGCTCTCAGAGAGCTGACTCAGTCCCGTGAGGTTGAGAGGCCCTTCATCAAGTATCTGGGATGTGAGGCCCAAGACTGATGACAGATGTTCTGACGAACGGCTTGGCTGTGGGGTGGAGGAAGGAGGAGTGTAGTGGGGCTGTCTGGTCTCCAGCTGGGCGAGGACTGGAGTTTGTGGCGTCTGTGGCATGCGATGAACCTGGGCCTGGACTGGGAAGAGCTGCCTCTGCTGTGGGAAGTCCTGGTAGTGGTAGGCTTGGAAGGTGAGGGGCTGTTGAAATCCAAGGAAGAGCTGTGACATCGCCTGGGGTGGAGGAGCAGACCTGGAGTGGGTAGGAGCAGGTTCAGCTGGGCCTGGAGAGTGGTGCAGTAGAGCTGTGATCCTCTCCTTCATCACCTGGTACTGGGCCTCAGGCATGTCCATGAGGGTCTGGCTCACATACGTGATGAAGGGCTTGTGGTTCAAGGATGGTATGTCGAAGTGGACCAGCTGGGAGAGGAGATTTGTGCTGGCTTTGATTGTGTCCCTGATCTCCAAGAGGACAGTGTCGCTCTGTCCCTCCGGTCTGCCTCTCTGCCTGCTTTCTGTGGAGGTGGAGCTGGGGGTGGGGGTGGCTTGGTCTTTGGTGGCTGCTTCTTCTTGCTCCATATGAGACAGGGGATCCTCCACATCCTCCGGCACAGGGAGTGCAGCTGTCAGGGGGGTCTCTGTCGTGGGGCCCTCCAAAGACACCTGCCTGGACAGTGTAGCTGTCTCCTGGCTGGAACAGGAGTGGCTCTCTGTGGGCTGTCTGAGGGAGAGGGTTGACAGAGGGGCTGCTCCTCAGTGACGGATCTCACCCTCCAGGAAGCTGCACTTGGCCATGATGTACATCTCCCGGTCAGTTTGCTTGACAGCGGCCTGGCCAGATTTCTTCAGGTGCAGCTTGCCATACCAGGTGTACATGTGCTTCCACCATCCAAGGAATACATCTGAAGCGTAGCCCAGGCTCTCCGCCTTCTCTCTCCAAGCTGCCTGCTTTCTCTTGGTGTCATGATAGAGCCTGTGGCCCTTCCTCCATATGTACTCGTTCTCCCTCAGCCATTCCAGCACCTCCTCCTCATGGTCTTTGGAAATTGAGTTCTGTTTCCTCTCTCCTTTCTCCTTCCCTTGCCTCTTCCTCCCTATGGCAGGGGCTTCAGGGCCTTCAGCAGCAGGGTTTTGAGGGCCTTGGGGTTGGTCCATCACAGCAGCAGCAGGAGAAGCACCAGCAGCACCAGCAGGAGAAGCACCAGCAGGAGAAGCACCAGCACCAGCAGGAGAAGCACCAGCAGCACCACCAGCAGCAGCAGGAGAAGCACCAGCAGCAGCAACACCAGCAGGAGAAGCAGCAGCAGGAGAAGCACCAGCAGCAGGAGGAGAAGCAGCAGCAGGAGAAGCACCACCACCAGCAACACCAGGAGCACCAGCAGCAGCAACACCAGGAGCACCAGCAGCAGCAGCAGAAGCACCAGCAGTTTCAGAGTCAGTGCCCAGGGGGTGGGACGGTGGTTCTCTCCTTCTTGCCAGGGCTGGCAGGAGTAGGCACAGGCTTCCTCTTCTTCCCCATGGTGTTCTCTCAACAGGTCTTTGGCAGCAGGTCTTTCCTCTGAATGGTGACTGCTTGCGAGCTGCATCCTTTTATATCCATGGAGCTTACGCAATTCATCCTCCCCGCATGCGCAGTGAACGCTTTGCATTCACTATGCATCCTCTAGGCATCCGCTAGGCATCCTATAGGCGTCCGTGATGCATCCGCGTCATCTGCTACACATCCGCTCCTTCCGCTACGCATCCGCTTCGCTATTCTCCCCCGGAAGCCCTGCAGATGTATCATCCGCTTCCATCCGCTTCCATCTGCTAGGCTTCCTACGAACATCTGCTTTACATCCCTGCTACATCCTCCCCACGTCCGTTCCTTTCCGTTGTTTTCCGTTCTGTTTATGCAAATTTGGGGCACTTTTGAGAGCGGATAACAATGGATGGAGCCACCCCTGAAATTTTGCTCGTCTGCTGTGCCCTTTTTGCATACGTTTTGCATCCGTCGGCCAGTGTGACCTAGCCTTAAGGAGAAATTTCCTGACAGGTGGAACAATTAATCAGTGGAACAACTTGCCTCCAGAAGTTGTAAATGCTGTAACACTGGAAGTTTTAAAGAAGAGATTGGACAACCATTCATTTGAAATGGTGTAGGATTTTCTGTCTAAGCAGGGGGTTAGATTAGAAGACCTCCAAGGTCCCTTCCAACTTTGTTATTACTGTACTCTTACTGTGCTTGCAGAAGCCTAGTGGCATCTTATGCAGGAAAAGCTTTGAGAGTTCCAATGCAAAAGGAAAACTAGAATAGGAACCTCAACATGCATGTGGTTTAGTGTTGACATTTATTTTATATTCAATATATGAGCACTTCTAAATAATTTTGACTATTTATTCATTATCCTTGGAGAAAGATTGTGTTCAATTTTATCTATTATTTGTGACTATTATTTCTGACTAATATTCAACTGACTAGCTGAATATCAAGATGCTATTTCCTAATGCATACAAAGAGAGAAGATTCCACTGAAAAATGTTTGTTTAGGATGCAACTCATCTAAAGATCTAAGAACTCTTAAATACCTACAATGAAAACAGAAATGAAAGCAATAGACACCACTATTCATTGACTTGTTATCTAAAGACTAGTTGTCACACAGAACAAATACATAGAAATAGCTATGTGATTATAGCCAAACGAATTCAGAACAATGAAATCCACTGTGAAAGAATATAAGATATAATTTGAATTTGAATCGTCTTTTACCACTGTATGTCCTTTAATCACTGAGTCTACTGGTTATAACATTGAACTTAAGATTTCTTTCATCTTTTCTTCAGAAACAACAAAAGGAAAAGCATTGTGGGCCTTAAAGATTAATTTATGATTTGTGGACTGCAAGTCATATCATCAAGGGTATCACATGCTTCTCAAGTCACAGGCTTATGCACACATATGTGCATATCTTTTTATTCTAAAGATATAGAATATGTCTTTAATATGGTTTTTTTTTTATAGTCAGTGACTATCCCTGCCTTGAATCTGAAGAAAAGATTACAGTCTCTGAATACCTATGTTGTTAGACCAAAAAGTGTCATAACTCTTTTTGGTTCAACTTCAAGAGACTAAAATAGATACTCTTTAGAACCTATTTCTTCCTGGTTCTTGCATACATCACAAGCAATGAATGGATGAATGATTGGCTTCCTGATGGGCATAAGCATAAATGCAGCTGTTAAACATCCTTAAAGAAACTGATTGCCTTGAATCTATCTGGCAGAAACACATGTGCAGTCAATGATATGTACTGAGATTCTGTTATATTGGCATCTTCTCATCTCTCAAAATCCATATGCTTTTCCTCTTGGCTAGCCGAGCTCTCTCAAAACTAGCTTTCTATAGAAGTAACAAATGCCTTGGATTTCTTCCATGAAGCAATCTCCCTTGATCCTATCTCCAGCACACTTAGCTAAACAAATCATCTGGAAGCGGCCCAGCAGTCCTCCCTTGATGGATCTTGTGCTGTAGTGACTCATCTGGGTGGAGTCCATCTGCCAGCTCCCACCCTACATGGAGTGAGGCAGTCAGTGTGACACTTCTATTTTATATTGTGAGCCAGAATCCCTTCTTGTGGTGTGTGATATAAAAATAGGACAGAAACTAAAGGCTAGGTCCCACTGGCCGACGGATGCAAAACTTATGCAAAAAGGACACAGTGGACGATCAAAATTTCGGGGGTGGCTTCATCCATTGTTATCCGCTCCAAAAAGTGCCCCAAATTTGCATAAACAGAACGGAAAAGAACAGAAAGGAACGGATGGAGGTAGTATGTAGCGAGGATGTTAAGTGGATGTTCGTAGGAAGCCTAGTGGATGACAGCGGATGGAAGCAGATGACACATCCGAAGGGCTTCCAGGGAAGAATTGAGAAGCGGACGCATAGCGGAAGGAGCGGATGCGTAGCAGATGATGCAGATGCATCATGGACGCCTATAGGATGCATAGCGGATGCATAGTGGATGCAAAGCGTTCACTGCGCATGCGGGGAGGATGAATTGCGTCAGCTCCGCGGATATAAAAGGATACAGCCCGCAAGCAGTCAGCATTCAGAGGAAAGACGTGCTGCCACAGACATCTTCGAATAACACCATGGTTTGTCAGTCAGGGAAGAAGAGAAAGCCTGTGCCTACTTCTGCCAGCCCTGGAAAGAAGGACAGAACCACCATCCCACCCCCTGGCACTGACTCTGAAGCTGCTGGTGCTTCTGCTGCTGCTGCTGCTGGTGTTGCTGCTGCTGGTGCTTCTCCTGCTGGTGCTGCTGGTGCTGCTGGTTCTTCTGGTGCTTCTCCTGCTGATGGTGGTGGTGCTGCTGGTGCTTCTCCTGCTGCTGGTGCTGCTGGTGTAGTGGACCAGCCCCAAGGCCCTCAAAGCCCTGCTGCTCAAGCCCCTGAAGGCCCTGCTGCTCAGAGGGAAGAAGAGGCAAGGGAAGGAGAAGGGAGAGAGGAAACAGTACACCCTTTCTGAGGACCATGAGGAGGAGGTGCTGGAATGGGTGAGGGAGAACGAGTACCTGTGGAGAAAGGGTCACAGACTCTATCGCGACACCAAGAGGAAGCAGGCAACTTGGAGAGACAAGGCAGAAAGCCTGGGCTACACTTCAGACCTACTCCTGGGATGGTGGAAGCACATGCACACCTGGTATGGCAAGCTGCACCTGAATGAATCTGGCCAGGCCGCTGTCAAGCTCACTCACCGGGAGATGTACATCATGGTCAAGTGCAGCTTCCTTCCCCCAGCATCACATCCACCTCCACAGAAAGCAGGCAGAGAGGCAGACCGGAGGGACAGAGCTACACTGTCCTCTTGGAGATCAGGGACACAATCAAAGCCAGCACAGATCTTCTCTCTCAGCTGGTCCACAGTGACATACCATCCTCGAACCAGAAGCCCTTCATCACCTACGTGAGCCAGACCCTCATGGACCTGCCCGAGGCCCAGTACCAGGTGATGAAGCAGAAGATCACAGCACTTCTGCACCACCCTCCAGGCCCAGCTGAACCTGCTCCGACCCAGTCCAGGTCTGCTCCTCCACCCCAGGTGATGTCACAGCCCTTCCACGGCTTTCAACAGCCCCTCACCTACCAAGGCTATGACTACCAGGACTTCCCACAGCAGAAGCGGAACTTCCCAGTCTAGGCCCAAGTTCATCGGATGCCACAGATGCCAGCCCTCACCCAGCTGGAGACCAGACAGCCCCATTACACTCCTCCTTCCTCCACCCCACAGCCAAGCCTGTCAACGGACAATCTTGGGCCTGACATCCCAGGTCCTTGATGAAGGGCCTCTCAACCTCACGGGACTGAGTCAGCTCTCTAAGAGCTTCCTGAACACACCATCCCTTGTTGTCCTCTCTGGGCCAAGCACCCCAATGGCGCCTCAGACCAGTACTCCAGCCACATCCACCTCCACAGTCCCTGGCCGCTTGACAGCTGAGACCATGGACATGCCTCAGAGTGACTGAGAAGAGTTCCAGAGACTGAGTTGTTACCTGTTCACTTTATCTTTGCTTAAAGACACTTTACTTGGTTCATTTTGTTTTTTTAATAAAGTCATACAGTTTACTTAAGACAGTTATTAATAAAGGTTATCTTTGCTTCACACACTTGGTTCATTTTATTTACTTAATGAAGTGTTGGTGAAAACTTTGAAAAAATGGTTAAGCCTTTGCATGCTTGTGGAATGGGTAAGGATAGTTGTGGAATCGGTAAGGATAGTTGTGGGACAGGTAAGGATAGCTGTGGGATAGATAAACCTCCACTGCAAGCATAGTGGGACTGTTTGGTCCACCCTCCCAGCTGCCACACATATGGCCCTTTATTATCAATAACAATTTATTCATTGATCAACACATTTCAAAATAAACAAAGCTCTTTATTAATGCCCTATTCATTGAAGGACCACTCAACATACATGGCACAATCTCATCAGTGTTATGAGACAGGCTCAAGGAAGCATCCATTAACCATCTACCATCCTGTCTTGCCACTCTACTGCTCCAGCTGGGGAGTTGCACCAGTGTTTCAGTAGGTTGCGCTGCTTCTTCCCTTCACCTGAAGCTCTGTTGGGGCCTTGAATATCCACAGTGTCTATCAGGTTTATTCCTTGCTTCCATTCACCAGGCTCCATGACCCCATTCCCTTGTTGACGGTCCACAAGCCTGTTCTGCAACACTGGGTAGCGGGTGCGCATGAGATTGTGCAGGATGCAGCAAGCTTCCACGATGCTCCTCACAGTCTCTGGGTGATGCTGCATGGTGGTGAGAAGTACCTGGAACCTGTTGGCCAGCATGCCAAAGGCGTTCTCCACCACCCGTCTTGCCCTGGACAGCCTGTAGTTGAAGATCCTCTCTTCATAGGTGAGGTATCTTGAAGTGTAGGGCTTCATGAGGGAGAAGGCGTCATCACCCACGATGAAGTAGGGCACATCTTGTGTGTCATTGGGTCGGGGGTCTGGATCTGGAAAACCCATGATGAGGTTGCGTTCCAGCCCATCCTTGAGGTCACTGGCGTTGTATACCTGGCTATCTGAAGCTGACGCGTTGCCTGAAGCTTCGATGTACACGAACTTGTAGTCAGCATCAACTATGGCAAAGAGGATGATACTGAAGAAGCCCTTGAAGTTGTAATAAGAGGACCCAGAGTTGGCTGGAGCTTTGCAGGCCACGTGCTTCCCATCTATGGCTCCAACGGTGTGGGGAAAGTTCCACTTCTGATACCACTCTTCTGCAACTTTCCTCCAGCCTTCTTCAGTGGTGGGACACTGGAGGAGCTCCTCCACATATTCTTTGATGATGGCCTGCACCAATTCTCTGACCACCTTGCTGATGGTGTTGTGTGGCACCCACCAGGCATACTGAATGTTTCTGTATGTGGTTCCAGAGGCCAGGTGGCACAGAGTCAGTGCCACCTTCAGTCCAGGGTCCAGGTTGGGATGGAGGTTGGTGCTAGGCTTGGTCAACCTGGGTCTCAGACACTCTACAATTTCGTCAAACATGGCTGGTGGCATCCTCATGAAGTGCTGGAATGCACGAGGGTCTTCATTCCTTAGCTCCACCATCAGCTTGTCATAGAGTCCAAACTCCACTCTTCTCCCGATCCATCGTTGGACCCACACAGCTCTTGAACGTCTCCTTCTTCTCCTTGTGTAGAAAAGGTGAAACAGTCTGAACAGGGCTTGGTTCTGGTGTTGAATGATCGCAGCTACCATAAGGACTGTGTGATGATCCATGGTGGAGATCAATGGATGATGTGAAAGAGCAAGACCAAGGGTGAAGAGGTCTGTACACCATGGCTGCTGGACTCATACTGAGATCCAGGTGATTTCCTCCTCCTTTTTATAGGAAATATCGGTTTTCCGCTAGGTGTCCTTCCACATCCTCTAGACATCCTTCAGACATCCTAAATATCCGAGATACATCCCATATATGAACGCTTTGTCCGTTTTAATGATTTATATCCGAGATGCATCTGCTTACATCCTTTCTATTTCCGTGCTACTAACGCTGTGTGGACATTCCGCGTACCTTTCGCTTCCTCCCTCTTTCTGTTTTCAGCTGCAGCGGATGTAAGTTACAAGAATGTCCAGAGGATGCCGAGAGGATACAGCGGACGTTTAATGGATGACAACGGACATAGAACGTTTGTTGCCCGTATGTGTCGCGGATGTACATCGTACGCAGCGGAAAGTTCATCCGCTCAAAAAGTTTTGTGCAGCTCAAAACTTCTTGTGGGGATGAAATCTCAGTGGATGGATGCTCGACCGATAGAGCATATGAAACACATATGCAGTGAGTACACAATGGATGCATTGCGTTTTCCAACGGATGGCAAATTTTTTTGTCCATTTTACATCCTCTTTGCATCCGTTGGTGCAGTGGGACATGGGTTTAAGACACCAACTGAGCAACACTGAAGGAGCACTGCATTTAGAGAAGCAGTCAGTTATTACTTGAAATCAGGGGTGGGATTCAAATTTCTTAACAACTGGTTCTGTGGGTGTGGCCTAATTTGTGGGTGTGGCTTGGTGGTCATGTGACTGGCTGGGCGTGGATTGCTGACTGGGCATGGCTTGTATGTAAATATTATAAATATTTGTGTAAATATTGAAATTTTTATTAAAAAACAGCAACTTTTATCCAAAATCAGGCAAAGCAGGCAGGAAGTTTGAGTTGCTACAGAATCACATATTCATTTAGACATCTATCTTTCTGCAATCGGCTACCTGAGTCTGTCACATAAATTTTTTTTGCTAGCAAACTCATAAAATTAACTTACTACACATCATGTATGTAAATATTGAATTTTTTATTTAAAAATATCATGTATGTAAATATTACATCATGTATGTAAATATTGAATTTTTTATTTAAAAAAGAGAAACTTTTACCCAAAATCAGGCAGAGCAGGCAGGCAGTTTGATTTGCTCACAGAATCACAGATTCCTTAGAGATCTGTGTTGCTGCCATCTGCTAGCTGAGTCTGCACTGAATAATCGAAGCTTCAGGCTCAGAACTGCTTTTAGATTAGCTAGAAAGCAAGACATCTGATGGTTTCCTGCTTTCTAGCTAATCTAAATCTCCCAGCACAACAGAACAGCTGATGGTCGGGGGAAAAAAGGAAAAATAGCAACTTAGCAGGCAAGGTTGATTGTGTGCATGCCAGGTGAGTGGGAGGGGCGAGGCCAGCCAGTGGCACAATTAGCCAGTTCTCTGGCAGGTAGAATCCTACCCCTGGTGAGAGTGCATTTTATGCACGTCTGTAGACCATTTCCTAAAACCTCAGCTGTGCCACCCGGACAGCTGACAAGCGCTTGAAAGCATTTGAAAATCCTTTTCTTTTCTGCTTTTTCAACCTCAGCTGTTCTACACAAAGCAGCTTAGGTTGAAAAAGCAGGAAATAAAGGACAGTTGAGAGCCCCAACAGGTGGCTGGGCCAAACAGAGCAGCAGACACCGAACCGGTTCGCTGTCTGCTGCTCTTCAGAGCTACCAGTTTTATAGAAGCATCCCACCCAGTAGCATCCCACCCCTGCTTGAAGTTCACTCAAATACACACACAGACACACAAAATCTGTGACCTGCAATAATATATGGATTTATGTGCAAAATATATTCAAATGATTCCAGCTGTCTTTTAGTAACTTCAAACTCAATCCGGGGCTAATAAGAAACTTGAGAAAGAAACTAAATTCACACTGTCAGACAGTAAAGCTTTATAGTTAAGCATCTCCTTTTGTACTGGTATATTATTAAAGTCAGTATCCATGCTCCAGCGCAAAGCTCATAATGTAATTCGGGATCCAAGAGATTTAAACTATAGAACTGAGCACAAAAGTGATAGCTGATGTTAACCATGTTTTCCTCATTCCCTAAGATGGCAAAAAAAAATTATCTGATCACCATTTCCATGTGCTTGGAGAATGATCACCTTGCCAGCCAATTCCTTCTCTTGTTTTCACCAAATTACATTGACACATAGTTGTGGTTTGCTCACTGCAGGACCAAAAAGCTGCTGTCACTGCATTAGCTCATTTGAACAATAGGGAGCCAAGGGAAAGTTTTACTATCCAGAGGCTGCTGCCAAAGCTCAGGGCTGAGGAATGGGAGCACTATGATTCCAGCTTTGTGTGCTAATTTCACAATTCTGTCATCCTTAAGACTAACAAGATTATTGATAAAACCAAATATTTTAACCATGGTTTGTTGATTAAGTCATAACAGTTTGGTTTTTGTGTAAAGCAAAGTTGTAGCAGCTAGGTTCAAACATCAGATTAAATCAAAACAAACTTAACACATTAGGGTTAGGGTTTGGTGAAAATAGTCTTCTATTTTTAGGAGCACTATATTTGTATTTTCGAACAAATGTGCCTTGACTTTCTGAATCAAAACACAGGCTAATCGCACTGCTGTCAACATCAAAATACATCCTAATACAATTAATACAGATCACAGCATGCAGAAAGAGGAGGCCCAAGATTAAAGAACAGAACTGACTTAATTAACAGAACTGAATAATTTTATAAAATCAGCATCTTAGTCTGCAGAAAAGAATAGCATATATGGAAAATAGGACATCCACCTTTCTCATGCCAGCTTTTCAAAATCCTAATCCTTTAAGATAGAGGTACTTTTTGCATTTTACCAAATGAGCCATGCTAGCACTTTTGCCCTTTGATTTAATAAAAGATCAAACAGAATTTGGCCAACTGATTTATATTAATCCACCAAAATGTCACTTCAGTACTTTAGCCAAGAGCAGAGGGAACCAAGAGCACAGATCTCACCTGTGAGTTACTTGGGAGCCCCGTAAACTGGACATGGTCTCTTCAAGGTTCTGCCGCAGATCAAGCACATTTTGTACTGTCCTCTTTCTCTGGGATTCAGGGTCTGTTGGGAAAATGGATAATATATTCAAGGTTGATATTATGTTGAAAGAACATTGTATCACTCAGACAGTGTACAATTTTGCCACATATTCCATAAGTCCTTGCATGACTTTCATCTCTCCATTCATGGACTATTTATCACCTGCTACAACCATAGTCATGCCCAGCTTTTTACAATTATAGTATTTACCTTTCTCACTTGTTCATATTCCCTTTCAGATGATGGAATATCCTTTGACCAAGCTAAGTTCAATCAAGTTTCAGATTCAATACAGAAATTTGCAAGTCCAGGTTTAACTGTCCATGCAAAGTCTATACAAACAACTAATTCTTGTTAGTAAAAATATTCCTGTTTTGATGATAGATGATAGACAGACAGACAGATAGATAATGAAGAGAGATATTTTCTCACTGCTACATTAAAAAAACTTATTTCTGTTCTATAGGCTTAATTATAGCATTATATGTATGGGGCATGAAATAATTGCCTTATTTGCAAGCAAAATAATTTCTTAAAACAACTAACTTACACATCACTACTGATCGACTACTGAGACATCAGAAGCAGAACTTCTGTAAACTCTGTATTGTCTGCCCTGAGATCCAGCTGATCGAACTAGGCTACATTCCATAGAAATGATCATGACTTGTTATCCTCTATTATTACATTGATGTCAATATACCTTACAAAATAAAATTACTTGAAAAAATGTCATTGATGAAATCAGAAACAAGCTCAAAGCTCTTCTGAAAAAGTAAACTAAATACAGAGGCACTGGCCCAAATGCAGACATGTCACTTAGAAAACCAGATACCAGAGTCTATTAACAAGGAAGCACATGACAAACAACTACAGGAATTTCCTTATTTTCTACCATTTCTTCCATTTTGTCACTCTCTCCAGGATTGTCTTCTAGCTCAGCTCCTTTCCAGTGATGAAAGGCAGTTGAGGGAAGACAGTTGACAAGGAATTGAGGATATAGGTTTGCTTAATTAAACCATGCTTGCATTTGCACAACATGCTAAGCTAAATTAACTTGAATTTTTTGGGAACTTTAGTGTTCTGTGTAAATTTGGATTAAATTAGTTGTTTCTATTTTGAGATATTGTACAATCCCCAAAAATGGATTAATTCAAAAAGAATGAATTGTGTGGTGTAAATTCAGCTACTGTGGGGTAGTATGTTTGTCACGGAAAGATGTCTGAGAACAGACATGCCAACAGTTCAAACATCTGAAGTGATGTCAGACAGAAAAGCTTAAGGTCTTCTCCCTCTCATTCCAGATTTAAGTTGCACAAAGTCAGACTTCATATTAGAAAAATCTTCCTAACAAAAGTAGCAATTTGAAAATAGAACCAATTAGCCAAAGGGATAATTGGTTGTGTTTCATTGGAAACTCGACAGACATTTGTCTGAGACGCACTGATTTGGATGTCCACATATCAGCATTTGGACTCAGTGGTATAACTGATCCTTTATAGGGATTGCCCCCTTTTTCCTTAAAATTAGAACATATCTCCTCTGAGCTCTATGTCTTTGCAACAGGTTCATGATTTGATATAAAAATATATCTATGCACATGCATGATTTTTTTAAAAGTGGACTGCATATCACAGGTTATCAAACCAACTCATAAAATGTTCTATGAATCATCCCTGAATTAGTTTCCATTCCAGTATACAGCAAGATTACTGTTTGACATATAGACCACACACATTCAGAACTAGATAGACAGGGAAATTGCAGGATATAGTCCTTGACAGATGTAATCCTGATCTTCTTTCCTATCCAAGTTCTTTCCTGTAATCCAGATCTTCTTTCCTATCCAAGAACATTTTCTTTCTCTATTGATTTGTTCATGGTCATTTAAGTAGGCATTTCTTCAAGTCTATCTTGGGACTTAAATGAAAGTGGCACCTGCATGTCAACATCTATATCCAACCTTATGAAGATCCTTTACATTAGGAATGGATGGAAAAATCTTGTAACACATTAAACAGAGCAGAATTGTGTTTGTGTCTATGTATGTAATACAAAAGCAGTCAATGAATATGAATAAATAACACTTCAGATAATTTGACAGAGGTTAGAATTTGGCTTTGCAGGACATACTGATATACTGCTAGTGAACAATATGTTTGTGTGTACAGTGTATGTATGTATTGAAGAGAAATAAATACTCTTCTGCCCAGATGGATTATGTCATTAAGATAAGACAGCTGTGTTTGTGAGTAGATTATAACAAAGTACATGGAAGTATCAACAAACACAATGATTGCATCTTGGCATATGCAAGAGAAAATACTGAAGAGTGTTTGAGGGAAATCTGGGAGCGCCATAGCCAGGTGGTCCAAGAGAAAACCATTGGAAAGAGCTGCTTCCACTTTTAAGAAGCATAAGTACATGCTGCTTTTTTGCCCTCCCCTTTTATTTTTAAATAAATGCTTTGTGGTGCAACAGGCTTCTCTGCTATCTTTTGCAGAACTCTTTCCATGCCCTGCTGTTTTCCTATGGGATGGGGTGGGACAAAGGAAGCATGTTGGCTTTTATCTTTTGATGAAGCGAGTAGTATTGGAATAACTCCTATCTTTCCACTCTGATCTGAAAAACCTGATATTAAAATTCTAACACAAGAGTAAAATTGTTTGTGGATGTTTTTGCTGGGGCTAGGAATGTAAATTCAAACCAGAACCTCTTATGGGTAGACTTTTCTATTTATTCTCATGGAAGAAGATCCAGCGCATCTTCAGAATTGCAGCCTGAAATGTTTCATTTTGTTGGAGTAATGTATCAAATTATCAATATAAAAAATGTAATTGTAAAAAAAAAATCTGTTTTATTTTTTTACAGCCTGCAATGGATAAATTAGGGCAGTGGAATCAACTTTTAACATCATGTAGAAATGCAACTGAGATTCCCAGCATTTTCTCCTCTTTACATCAGACTAGCTGATCATTGCCAACACTAGCATCCTTTTGGGGCACTTAATGATTTTGAATATTTGGGAGCTGGAGTAAATTTTTTAATATTAGTCTTAGATTAGATTTAAAATAGTTTCAGTTTTCCCTTCCAATCCAACAAGGCACCTCTCATTTCATCTTGGTTCATCTTCCACCCACATTACCAATGTGTCAGCTAGGCTATTTTTGGCAGAGGTTTTTTTGTTTTGTTTTTAGACACATGTTCAGAAACATCCAAGTGAAAAGTATCAGCACGGAGCATCTCCACATCAGTGACAAAACAACTTGCAACAACTTGCCTACATTAACCCAAATCTTCTCTACCTTGTCTTAATGAAAGCAATTGGTGGCTTCCCCCCCCTCAACAGCTGGTAACCATGAGTTGGAGGGAGGAGACAAAGGTCAAAGACTATCACACAATTGCTCTGCCATTAAATCCTCTCAAGTAAAGCTGAAAGCACCAAACAATTCACAACCATTATTGGGGCAAATGAAAGCTTGATGGTTTGGGCAGAGCAAATTATATTGATATTTCCCCCTCCCGTCAATTCAAGGAAAATTGCATCTTAACTCAGTCATGAAGAAAAGTAGTATACTGGGCTTCATAAATGAAATTGGCATGAATTTTCTTTTCTTTCAGTGTAAAGAGCAATTCAGCGCTTATTGATGTTAATTGGTTACTGTTCAAAAACTCCACAGTCTAGCTCCACAATGTATGTTCTGATTCCAATTATTTGGTTATGGACAGATTATAAATACTGTATTCTCTTTCCTCTTTATTGAGGATGGTTGCAAAGAAAACTAAGCAGAACATTCAAGTTTCACAAATTCTGACAATCTGATATCTTATTTTGTTCTAAAAAGAGCCAGATCATACGACACACAAAAAAAGTGTCCAAGCAGATAACCAGTTCAGATAATGCAAAAATAGGCTTTAATTTCATCTTTGAAAAGCAGAATGCCATCAGAAAAGGCTGAGCAGTTTGTTCTCATTTTGTAAAAGAAAATCAGAAACAGGAAAAGGGAGTTTATCTAAACCCTCACTTAATGCCTGCACATTTCTTTTATTTTCCTTTTCTGAAACAGACATAGCTGTAATAATGTGTGACTTAATATAAAGACTGCTGCCTTCCTTCTAGAGATATTGATTTACCTTACAATAAAATATAGAAAGGATACTGAAGATCAGTACCTTATAGATTGCTTATAGTACTGTACATAGATACTTCCAAAATTTTCACTGACAATATTAATATCAATACCAGGTTATCAAATTCTTGGAGACCCCAAGTTCCAGCTGGGTTGCATTCATTACAATTTTGCAATTACTCAGATGTCTATAACTGAGACCTGATTGCAAAATGACATTTACAGGACAGTGAAGTCAGTGTTTCAAAGTAAGAAACAATCTGATCCTCCCAAGAATCATCAGGATAGGCCATTAAAACTAAAAAGTCTTCCAAAAACTAGGAGTTGCTTCAATCAAAAACTGAAATATTGATCTCAAGAAAGATCATACACTTTACATAACAACTTTAACAAATAGCTAGAAAACCATAGTTTTAAGCAATTATTTTATCCTCACACTAGGACTCTACCAATAAATGGCTTGAAGTTGGATTTAAAATGTGGAGACATAATTCTCTCCAAACCAGAATCGTCCTCGCTCTATATATCTGTTGAACGTGGATCTAGTGATTTTAACAAGGTCTTTGGTTCTATTTATTTTATGTCTTTATTTTTATTTATTTAGTTTGTCAAGCATGCATGAGAAAACAAGTATAAGTATGAACATAACATATAAACATATAAGTATAAACAGGTATAAGTATATACATAATAAATGAGTATGAATAAATGG
Source organism: Laticauda colubrina (assembly GCA_015471245.1). Taxonomy (NCBI): domain Eukaryota; kingdom Metazoa; phylum Chordata; class Lepidosauria; order Squamata; family Elapidae; genus Laticauda; species Laticauda colubrina. The sequence continues at coordinate 1,339,654 of BLBF01000041.1, forward strand.
GAACAGCAGGACAGTATGCACGCTGGTGCACTTATGCATACTCCCTTACAGACCTCTTAGGAATGGAGTGAGGTCCATGGTAGACAGTTTAAGATTAAAGTTTTGGCGGTTGCAGATGTAACAATAGTCAGGTAGTGAGTTCCAGGCATTGTTGCTGAAATCGCATTTTCTGCAATCAAGTTTGGAGTGGTTTACTTTGAGTTTCTATCTATTGTTTGCCTGTGTGTTATTGTGGTTGAAGTTGAAGTAGTCATTGACAGCAATTCTCATTGACAGCTGTTCTCATTGATAGCAATTCTCATGAAGAAGAATTGCATGCTTCAAAACTGTTGAGACGATGGCATGGTTTGTTGGTTGACAATGCTTGTTTGTATGCGGGACTGCAGAAAATGAACAGAAGGTAGGCAGCATCCAAAACAGTAGTTTCCCTGCAAAGATTCCTGTGGGTAGTTTATATAAAATAGCTCACTGTTTGAGGAAATCAGAATTAAACAAAATCTCTGTTTACTGATCCTGTACTGGCTTATTAGGAGGGTGAGTGGGTGTATTTATCAGTGTTTGTGTATATATCTATGTGTTGCTGTATTTATTATGCCATTAGCTAGGATTCAGAAAGGCCCTACTTAGATGACTCAAGGTCTGTAAAGACTGCTTTATAGGGTAAGGATCTGTGTGTGCAATCTCTTATTATCTATGCCAGGGGTGTCAAACTCATGTCATCATGGTGGCATCACATGATGTATTGGGACTTTTTCCCCTTTGCTAAATTGGACATGGATATGTCCAGTGTGTGACATATCCGGCCCGTGGGGTGGGAGTTTGACAGCCCTGATCTATGCCTTAAAAGGAAGCACTCAACAGTCTATAAATGGCTAAATGGATATTTCCAATAGCAAGCAGATTAACGATACATGTTGCTTAGAAGACAAAGAGTAACTCAAATGTACAACTTTGAAAAGTGGGCATCAGTGCATTGTGCACTGGATAGATTATATCCTGGTTGATTATATCCAATGGACAACACACACTCACTGAAATCTTCCTTAGCACATACCAAAGTTCCTGCCTAACCTAATGTATTTTTAAAAAAATTAAATAATGAATGACAAATGAATGCTGCAAAGGAAAGCTTCAGCAATTTGTATCACAACTACAATTCCTGAGACCCATTGACGCATCAGATAAATCAGAAAAAAGACTTCCTGATTTGGATGGTCAATTTCACTTTTATCTGTGTTTTACAACATAGCATAATACTTTGTAACAGGTAATATGTCTCTACAGATACTTTATCATCTATGGCAAGAGTCTTCAAACTTGGCAAGTTTAAGACTTGTGGACATCAACTCCCAGAATTCCTGGGCTTACATGACTAGAGGAGGAATTCTGGGAGCTGAAATCCACAAGTCTTAAAGCTGTCAAGTTTGAAGACCCCTGATCTATGGGAATATACAGTTAAAGCTGTTGAAAACTGATATTATTTACATTTATAGTTTATAAATTATAATTGCACAAAAATATAATATGACTGAACATTCTCTGATTAGTTTCCATTCTTGCCAAGAGGACCATTTACCACAGGTTGGACTGGTCCAGAGGTGAATCATTTAACTTTAAGAATAAATGAGAGTTGAATTTAAAACACTGCAATATTTTTCCTTGACTAGTCCAGGCTTCAACTCTGTCAGGCACAAAGGATCAGGTCCACACTAAAGATCCAATAAAATAGATTTATTGTTAATCATGCCTATGTACAAAAATCTTCTCAATTAACAGTTAACATCTGTTTGGGGTTAGATAAAGGTCAATAGTATTCAAGGGAATTTGATTGTGGCTACATATGGATTCTAGGCTGATCTCTCTTTTAACTCCACCCCACAAGTTCTACCACTCCTTCTCCTACAAACTCTAACTCGAGTCTTCTGTAAGAGCTTCTAATGAGATTCCCTAGCACTGTGCTTACTGGGAGAGATATAGAATTGCTATAATTGAAGGACTTCCATTATTTTGTTCTCATATACAATGGAAGAAAATGCTGGTATGATATGTATCAATATACCTAAGACAAACAATATTTGTCACTTGTGATGCTGGGTAAATGATGCAACTTAGAATCCACATTCTTGGTTCCCTGGAGGAAAATGAGATAAAAATATACAGAATAAATGTATTTTAAGTATTCACTTGGTAACTTTGAGAAAGCATTAAATATTTTGGAAAGAAAATCATTCTGATAAATTAATAATGATGTGGAAGATTCACAGTAACCACTAAGACAAACATGATTCAACATTTATCAATGTCCCTAACATTTCAGAGACTTGAGGAATATTTGCAATAGTTATTTATTTATTTGCTTATTGCAACTTTTATTGTGCGCTGCCCAGAGTCCCTTCACAGGGCAAAATAGACTCTTCCTAAATATGATAAAAAAAAATAAAAATAAACTTATATTCAACTCCAATAAAGCAGCACTCTTAACTGGTTTATATAGTCTTGTTACAGCAAAAGGGTTATAATAAAATACAAGAAGTGGTATAAGAATATGAAGTTTCTATTGCAGGAACTCACAGAGAAAGCATTTATAAAGAATGACATCAAGAGGCTCTTCACAGTCAATCTTTCTCTGATAAATTGGTATATGGTAAAGCAATTAATAAAAAATGTGATTGAAATCAACGTGCGCTTTAAATACAAACTGCAATTCCACCTTCCTGTTTCAACCCTTTTCTGCCACTATTATCAAACACTCTGCTATATTCTATATATAACCACAAGATGGCAGTAACAGGCCTAAGATATAAGAAAATAGTTTAGAACAACTTCAGAAAATTCAGCATGGGAAAATATATCCTTCATGGCCCTCCAATTTGTCTGCCTATAGGCAGCAATCCATAATCTGGAAATATTTTCTGGAACCCATTATTCTATAATATTTGAATCAGTTCCCAAAGCTCAAGGATCTACAGGGGTGAACGATCGATAGGAAATGTCTTTTCTTATTACTAGGAATTCTGTCATATGCCAAGCAATGTTCATGTAAAGCTAAAGCCAAAGAGGCAAACTTTGATCCCATAGAACAAAAGAGCATAGCCTTTTTAAAATTCAAGCCTATTCAAATATTGAGGGAAACTCGCTTCTCAAAACACATTATTAACACATGTATCAGAATTTCCACATAAAAATATCCTTCCTCATTTAAATATAACACATTAGAGAGAATTCTTGGCTAAAAATTATGAACCACGTCTGGCAGAAATGGAATATCAACTTGAAAAGGGCATCTTCAGACTAAACATACAAAGTTAAATAGGATCTCTATCTAGCAATCAACCTGAATTTAAGATTCATGAATCATTCAGTAATTCTTGAGCACTTCTGAAATGAGGTCTTGAGTTGGCAAAAAGCCAAGATCTTTATATTCCAATCATCTATAAAGCAGCAGGATAGTAAGAAAGAGCAGAAAGAGGAATACCTGCCAAGTAACTGATGCATTTTTATCAGTTTCTTAACGTTTCCCAATTCTACTCAAAAAAGATCATTGGGAAAAAGACTTATTACCATATTATATAAAAAGTGTGTGTGTGTGTGTGTGTGTGTGTATATACAGATATATAGATAAGGAATTTGTATTCTGTTTAACATATAATCTGTATTTACATAACCGATCTGCCTTCTCTTCCCAATCTACTAGTACCTCACTTCAATGAAAGCCTACCTAGTCTACTCTCTCTGATGAAATTGATGTACTTCACAAAAGCTTATGCCTTTTATTAATATTTTTATTGAAGTTTTTGATAAACATAATACAAACTAAAATAAATCACATTAGGAAAAAAGAAGAAAAGTTTAGATGGTGCAGAAAAATGAAAGAACCAACAAAAAAAATAATAAAGAATGAATCACACATAAGCTAATATGCTAACTTTTCACCCTTTATTAAAGTTAAATAAAAAAGATCTAATCTCATAACCTAACTTTTAATCTATATGCAATTCAGAAATCATAATCTTTTCAATCCTAGTTCAGCAAAAAGTCCTTTAGTGCAGTGATCCGCGAGAAAATTTTGGTGGTCTGCAAAGAAATGTCACCCCCAAAGCAATTAATCCAGGCTGTGTGGGGACACAAGGCTTGTGTTTCTTGCATTGCGAACAACATGAGATATTAAGGGGAGGGGGGAAAGGGCAGGAAGGGGGAACTTGCCCCACTCACCCCATACACCTGGCCTGGCCACAGGGCTACTTCTTTCCCCTTCTTTCTTCTTCTGCTTTTGGCTGAATGCAAGGAAAGCAGCAAAAGTCTTTCTTTCTCTCCCTCAAACTCTGCCAGAAATGAGCCTTTGGGACCCTGCAAGGCATCTTGCTCCAAGAGGCTGCGCTGGCGTGACAAATCTTACAAAGACTCATTTTTGGTGGAGTTTGGAGGAGAGAAAGAAAGACTTCTGCTGCTTGTTCTGCTTTCCTTGCATGAAGCCAAAAGTCTCTCTCTCTCTCTCTCTCTCTCTCACTAAGAATGGAGCTAGAGATGGTATCCTGCGACCCCAAATAAAAAACGATTTATCAGTGGGAAAACAGTGTGGGGAATTTTCCTGCAGGCTGTTTTTGGGATTTTCTCAGGGTCTCTGGTCCATTGGATTTAAAGTAATGAGTTTGGTGGTCCCTGAGGTCCAAAAGGCTGGTGACCCCTGCTTTATTGGTTACCAGAAATATCAAACAAATAGTTTATCCCTGGTCAAGAGTCCAACTTTATAGCCCTTCTTTTTCCTATGTAGAATCTCAGTCTTTAAATCATTCTATCACAGGATTTGATCTTTTATCATGTTTTGGCCTTTAAAATGAGTCTTCTAAGATTTCGTTGGCTTACTTTGTAAATCCCATGAAGAGGCATTAGCCACAATTTCTTGTCACAAATATTCCATGTCCAGATTTTTTGTTTTTTGTATTCCAGTTTTGGTAATTTCAGATTTGTTGTCTTTCTTGCCTTCAAACTCTATAACGTCTATGTCAGGTAGAGGTTATATTAAAGTTTTTGTTTTCTTTTAAAAGTTTATCCATTGAAATTGTTATCCTTTCCGAGGTATAAGTTATTAATATTTCTGCTCTGCTTAAATAAAATAACTCTTTGACATAAGAAAATGTTACCGCCAGCTTAGTCATTTAATTCTTCTATCTGGTCCATTAAGTTTCCTCCATTTGCAATCTTAATCAAGCTTCACTTCCCAATATATCATTTCCCACAAGTATATTATATAATTGTGGGAAATGATATATATTATGCAAATATATAACCAATATTCCAAATGTGTCTGGTCTCCCATTCTGTTTAAAACTTTCTTAAATCAAAATCCTTTTTATATTTTTCCCAATTGTATATTATTTTAAATTCTTAAGGCTCTAAAATTTCTCAAATTTGAAAATGATAAAATTCACCTTGTGTCAAATTAAGCTCACAGTTTTGAAGGTCTGTAATATCCATAAAGTGGTTATAAATTGAACATTCTAACCAGATGTGATTAGAAAGTGAGTTTTGCTGGCTTTACTTATGAAAAGCTAACATATATTGTTTCCTTCAGCTCCTGGAACTCTGTCCTGCAGAAGACCATGTTTTATGGTTTCATGAGAAATTCCCATTCTGACTACTGGTGTACAATATTCCTATCTCTCCTTCTCGGGAGAGAATTAAAGGATCAGTCAACATACTTGACTTTTGTTCTTCGCAGTGGTCATCATCTGTCTCATTCTCAGAAACATCTTTAGTCAGCTGTGACTCATACCAGAAGCCCCAAAGTTTATGCCTTTTAACAAAATTCATTAGTTGAAAAAGAGGTACTTTGAGCCATCAGCAACTAATACAGCTCTCCTTTTTCTCTTTCCCTAATTATCACCAATTCTGTGCATTCCAAAAGTTATAATGGCTATTTCCTTTGGGAGATTCAGTTTTAAAGCTATATTTATTTTTGGCCCAGTCTAAATTTTCATTTTTCAAATGATATGAAAGCCCCCAAAATATCAATTCTGACAGCTGCCTGGGGCTATTTATTCTATTATGCCTTTCTTCATTTATATAGTTTTTCTTTCTGAGAGCTCACTCTTCCAGACCCAGACAATAGCTGTCAGGGCCAAAGTGAATCATATATATGTTTCTTTCATTTCATTTTACTGCCTTCAGAAAAAAAAATCCTTAGAGAATATTCATGTGATAAATTATGCTGCTTGGTTTGTTTCAAAGTTCCTCCCTCTGCTGTACAACCTTATGTATAAGGCATATTTGTAAACCTACCACATGTACATGTGTCCCAGCAATCAGCACGTCTGCAGGTTTCACCTGGGACCAGCCTATTTATTCTTTTTTCTCTTTCCCTGTAGTTTTATCAGGACACTTTGCTATATACTTGTCACTATGCAAATGCCTATGTCATGGAAGGCCTAAGGAAAAGAGACTTCAGTCTAACTTCAGAACTGCAATATCTGTTGGATTCATACATTGCTCCAATTATTAAACATAATAGCCAGATTTATCTATAACACTACATCTCAAACACGTTACAGTTTAGTACTGCACAAAATCTAACTTGTGTCAGATTCTTCTTGTAAAAGATTATGCAGTGAATATCAGTTCTAGTTCCTCGTGGTATAAGAATTGAAGTCACTAGATCAGTATTAAAATGCTGAATTTGGGAGCAATGCTAATGTAAAAAATGATGGAAAAGCACAAATCTTAAGCCACAATTTTCACAGGAGTTGTGGGCAAATACACACACACACACACACACACATACATACATTTTATACTATATTTTGAATCATTTTATTTGTTTATTTAATTTATAGTGCTGCCATCTCAAATACATGTCTCTGAGTAGCTAACAATATTAAAAATAATAAAAACACAGAAAACAGCAGATGAGAACAATTACAAAACATCAGTCAACATAAGCAGGCTCCACCTCACAACTAGACCCCCAGGCTTGAGCACAAAACCAAATCTTTGAGGCTCTATGAAGGGTCAGCAGGGTTGGGGCCAATCTGATCTTTGGAAAGATGATATTTCAGAGGGCAGACACTATGGCAGGAAAAGGCACTTCTCCTGGGCCCCACCAGCTGACATTAACAGTCAGGCCCTGGAACATGCCCCTCCTGCTGGACCAGATGGAACAGACAGAAACAACTGGGGAGAGATGGTTCCATTAGGAACCCAGCCTGAAACCACAATGAGCTTCACAGATAAAAATAATAATAGCACTTAGACTTATATATGTCTTCATAGTGCTTTACTGCCCTCTCTAAGTGGTTTACAGAGTCAGCATAATGCCCTCAACAATGGAGTCTCATTTTACCAACCTTGGAAGGATGGAAGTGTGAGTCAACCTTGAGCCAGTCAGAACTGAACTCTTAGCAGTCGGCAGAATTAGTCTGCAATACTGCATTCTAATCACTACACCATCATGACTCTAGATGACTATAAGCACCTTGAGCTATCTAAGGACAAACAACAGATACTGTAACAATGCAGTCCATCATAGCTTATACCTGTCTTGAACCTTCCAAATCAAGTATCTGTATGGAAAATAATGACCAGATTTTACACTACCAGTCAGAAACATAAAATGTACTTCGATTTGACTCTAGTACTACAAGGCTATGCTCATGCTGCCCTCTTGGCAATAATATGACTGTCTTCTTTCAGGAATTTTTACTCACTTATTTTTTAAACTTGTACAAAGCCATATGATTTCCTGGCTGTGGTACCAAATAATTACTAGCATTTCCTGTTGACATTATTTATTCATCATTGCTCATGAAAAGCATGAGTTTCATCTCCTTCCTTGATCTGGTCCATGAACTTTTTTCTTTGCATCTGAGAGACTTCAGAGGTTTTCATTAACTTGAAACTTTGAAAAGCAAAATAGTTCTCTTAGATTTCACCTTAGTTATTTGATTTGTTAAGAGGGCTTGTAGTCTAAAAATTGTAATAAATATTTCTGGGTTGCAGGTTGGTCAAGATTCTCCCAGTCGGTTATTTTCAGAGGTGGTATTCAGCAGGTTCTGACCAGTTTTGGAGAACTGGTTGCGGAAATTTTGAGTAGTTTGGAGAACTGTCAAATGCCACCTCTAACTGGCCCCGCCCTCCCCATCTATTTTCTGCCTCCCAGGTCCCAGCTGATCGGCTGGGTCTTCTTTTGTTGCCCTGCACAGAATGAAGCTGGAAAGCAGGTTAGTGGGGTGGGGAGGAAATGGGATTTTTCAGTATCCTTCCCCCAGGAGTGGGGAGGGAATTGTTCTAACCCACACCCTTTTCCAACAAATCAAACACAATCCAAATAGAACAGAAACCTTGTTATGCTTTTGCAAAATCATTAGCTGTGATATGTGTAAGCCTTGTCAAACTGTGCAAAACTTGCCAAAAAGTAGCAGACAAAAAATAATTTGCAATATAAGAATTTTCAAATACAAACTCAGGATACTGGAATGTCCACGAGGCTGGAGTTTCAAAACATCTTTGCCTTCTGCAAAGTAAGTTCATTCACAGCTGGCTTTTATCTTCTTGAAGGAGGGGCCATTACCTTGCAGCCTTACTCCTGAGTCGCCCATGCTGTTGTAACTGCTCTTTCCTCCGAGCAATACTGTGTGCATGTGCATTTGGCACAGGCTCCTCAGGAACATCATCACTGCTGCCAACCCCCACAATCTCTGAAGCAGCAGTCCTCTTCCTAATGGTCCTGGCCCCTCACCTGAGTTCTCGTTCTCCTCAGCTGTCTGCACCTGCTGCCAGTTAACCACAACAGGAATGGAGATTTTACAGTATCCTTCCTCTGCCATGCCCACCAAGCCACGCCCACAAGCCACACTCACAGAACAGGTAGTAAACGAAATAGAATCCCAACACTGGTTATTTAGCTATAGCACCCTGAAAGCAATAACAGAAGGAAAACAAGAGTCAGGTTTAAAAACTCTGTGAACCATTTGCAAAGGTGTGCAATCTGATAGGTATCCAAACTGAAAGACTCTAATTATTGGAAAGATTTTTATTTAATTCAATACATGGAGATCATCATATCAGTCTTTGTAAATTCTGATGTTTAGATGTAAATGACCTCTGCTTTGTTTAAGCTATCTGGCAAAAGAAAATGAGCACAGTAAAAGGTAGGGAAGGACTCTTTGTTCTTCAAATCTCAATTTTCTATTTTCAGGGGCATTTATGACTGGATTGAGATGCTGTAATGATTTAGCCATAAACTATGATTTACAAACCATATCGGCTCAGTTCACAGAACACATTCAGACAAAACCTTTTGAAAAGAAAGATGACATATAAATCAAACCAACAAATAAAATGAATAAATGGGACTTCCGGTTTGAGCTTCTTTGGCGCCAAACTGAAACCTCATCTCTCCGAGGCTTTGATCTGTGCTCGCCGTTGGAGCACCCTGAGCTGGCTGGTTTCGGGGCTAAGCCACCCCATAGAGGTGGTGAACAGGGGGGAGACTGCCTGCAGGGTTGAAGAGAGCCGCATCTCTCCTCCCCAGCTGGCCATTACTCCCTTTCCCAAAGGCGGTTGCAGCGGTGGTCAGAAATGCCCACCACAAAGAAGAACTCGACCAGAAAGGAATGTGCAGGAGGAAGATAAAAAGAGAAAGTTTTGGTTGACCGGGTCAAATAGCAAAAGCAACAAATAAGGTACCCTGGAATTTAAACTTAACAACATTGTTTCCAAAGAAGATTTTGAAGCTGCGAAGTAGAAAGAGAAGGGAAAGGATTAGGGTTTTTTTTCCTTCCCTTCCTTATACTGACAGCTAAGAGGCTTAAGCAAGAAACTGGAAAAAAAAATCCACTCTGACATTAATAGGCATCTAAGCTGAAAATAAAAGTCAAAGGGGATAATAAAGATTTCTGGACATTTAAAAGTTTTTAAAAGCTGGAAAGGAGAAAAAAAAAGAATAGAAGGGCAGGATCTGGAAAAATGGAGGAGACTGCCTGGAATTAAGGAATGGAACTGTAATTAAAAGGAACAAGATTCCTCAAAGATACATTTTAATGGAAACTTGGTATCAAAATAATAGAACCCCAGGAAGAGAAAGGGGAAAAAAGAAGAAAGTAGAAACAGCCTTCGATTATTTGGATTACTTGGTGACTTTTGGTTTTTTGCATCTAGATGACTAAAATTAACTGGGTGGTTGTTTAAAAGTTTTTAAAATGGTACTACTCTTAGAAGAATTGAAAATGGAACTTAAAAAATGGAAAGAAGATGCACAAGAAGGGAGAAGTTATTTTGGCTTCATGTTTCAATTCTTAGAACTGGAGATCTGGAACTATGAGAAGCAACAAGAAACGCTTGCAGAACAAGAAGATTGGGACAAAGAAGAAGCCATCTTTAATGATCAAATAATTTTAAGTAGGAGGAAAAAAGAAAAAGGGGGAAAGAGAGTGAAAGGTTTAAGACTAAAAGGTTTAAGACTAAAAAAAACAATCAAAGAGAAGAAGGACAATTTGAAAGATAAGTATAATATTAGAAAGCAACAGAAGAGAGGATTACAGATGAGAGAATTAGAAGTAGAGAGATGAGGGGGTAAAAAGGGGAGGGAGAAGAAGAGGGGGAAGAAGGCAAGGAAAAGAAGTTGTAAAAGACAGAAACAAGAAATGGAGAAACAGGGAAAAGATATAAGGTTTGTAACCATTAGTTTGTTTAGAGATAGTGGATGAAAATTTAATTGTAAAAGGGATTCTGCAAAGGTACATAACGATAGTATTGTTATATTACAAATAGAAATAATTTTAGAAAATATGATGATGGATAAAATATTTATTGTAATGTAGTGGAATGTTTGTTAATAATAAATGAATTAAAATGATTGAGAGAATTAAAAGGGAACATTTTTAATTATTAGTAATCATTTATAAAAATATAAGTAAGAAATACGGGGAAAAAAGAATTAACCATGGAAAGTTTATAAGTGTTCCCAAGGAAGCATGATATTCAATTGAAAAGAAATGTTAAAGATGTTAAGATTTTAATGCATATTAATGATAGAATTGAATTGGAATGGAATGTGTGTTTTATTTACATATATATATATAATTTTTTTCTTTTTTAAGAATATAGTATCTATTTTAAGAATGTACCAAGCAGAATCCGACTGAAAGTTATGTATTATATTGAATGTTATAATGTTAAAGTTATACACTGAAGCTTAAATAAGAGTTTGAATGGATAACATTAAAGGATATAAAGGCATCATATTCTAATTGGTAACTACAGGGAAAAAGTTGCTTAATAAGAAAAGATAATAAGAAATTGTAACAGGACAGACAAAAGTATAAATATAATTATTTGAATTGAGATAATTAAAATAAAGTTGAGAAAATTAAAAGAGGGGAAAAACTATCCAGAAAATATAAAATGGTAATAAGATATGGGATAGAATATAAAAATGAGCATGAAATTGAGTTTTGTGTCTGTATGAAGAAATGATAACCTGGGACCATGCTATTTTCAAAAAAGATGTTTTATTTGTATTTTGTTTTTGTGAAAACCCAAATAAAATTTTCAAATAAAATAAAATAAAATAAAATGAATGAATGAAGTTGAATAGGCTACATTATGGTTTTGTTTAATGTTTAAGCCCATCCTCTGTTTAGACATTCAGGAATGGCACTTTCCACAGGCAGCATAAAGTGATCCAACCATTAAACTATTTTCTTTATTCTTTCTGCTGTTTCTAGAGACTGAGCCTATTGATGAACAACAGAATGATGTAGAACGGTGCCCTTCATAGCCAAATCTCTATTATGTATAACATAATTCTCCCAACAAATCCCACAGTTGTTTAGATACTTCTTTTTAGTTTAGACCCAATGCATTATCCACTGAAAGCTGTAAGACTGACATATCTAATGTATCTAACAACTCAATACATTATTTTCCCCTTATCACTTTCTCTAACAAAGAGAATCTTCCCCCCTCCACCCCCTTGAAATCTGAAAATTATCAACCCTATTCTAACACTAGGAACCTTACTCACACGTTTGCAGCCCAAGAGAGCAATTTGTTTCATGGGAGGGCCTTTTCATCAAACAGTTCGAAGAGGGGTGAAAATATGTTTGGTACATACAGACGAGAAGTGGTGAAATAGACAGCTGGGTACAAAGAATACTCAGCTATTGAATGGATTGGATGCAGGAAAAGCAAATTCTGTCTAATTTGCATTCCCTAACATTAGATGCACAAAATTATAGACATGAAGATAATAATAGGACTGATGACAGCATAGATCTTGAAAAGATGAAGATAACTTGAAAATGTTCTGATTTCATTTAAACATGTATGGTAACAACTTGTGACAAGTTCTTTACTAAGAGACATGGTGTGCCTTGGGATGGATGGATGATTCTAACTATCCAGATACCACAAGATTTCAGAATTCCCTCGAGTAGAAACCAATCTGATGTTTGAAGTTATCATATGGGTATCTGACTATGTGTGAACATATTTATATCAAGTCTCCTACTTTAGAAGAAAAAATATAAATACATTTATTTTCTAGTAATTGGGTAGGTTACACATTTGAGAACATTCTTATCTTTGCATTGCAAAAATGAAATCTCTTTAAGAGCAAATGAATTTGGTGTTAACATCTTACACAAGGTCTTTAAAATTCCATTTCTCTTGGCTTTATGTCCTCTCAAACAAATAAATTAGTTTCATGAGGTCTCACATTTTCATCCCTTAGAAACCCTTAGGTGCTTTCCACAATTACAACAAGATGGCCAGCTGATGCCCTTATTCCTGAACTCCCTGGTTGCAATGGGGAAAACAGCAGCACATATACTAAATAGGGATCATAAAAGTTTCAGAGAGTTGCACTGTGCAGATATCTGAACCTTGAGAAAAGAAGGAGCCCTGTAACCAGTATAGAAGCTAACTGGACCAGTTGGCTGCAAAGGGATGAAAGAGATGGATTCTGCTTCTCTCCCACCAGCAGGCTCACATCAAAAGAAGGAACTGCGTAGGGACCTGTGATATTGGCCAAGCAGCATCAATAGGCCAGAATGGCACTTGATATTCAAATGCTTATTAAAGGCATTTGTGTTGGTTTTATTTAATTGCCTGTAAGGGTTTTCTCTCTTGTGACAGTATATGTTCAGACTAGATAGCTGAATTGGCCAATCAGTTTGCTCAGTTATTTTATTCTCATTTTTGCATGAGTTAGCAAACTGAACAAAAAAGACACATAAAATAAATATGAAAGCAGTTTCCCTCTAATATGAAGTGTTTTATGGTTTTCCCTTAACATAAAATACTTTGTTGTTCTAACATGTGTTTGTCTATATATCCTCAATGTACAGATTTTTTTGGGTGTGTGAATTTTGGGAATTGCAAACTGCATTTCCTAATTCTGAAAAGCTCACATTTCAGCACTTAACATGTACATGTGTTTTGATTTGCATTTACATTTCAGGAGTGCCCGCTGGTATGTAAAAATAATCCCAAACACATTTCTTTTCCATCCTAATTCTTAGGTACAAATATCAAGAAGATAATAGATGGCAGGAAGGTGTTGATGATCATTCATATCTGTCTGACCTAGATCTGGTAGTAGTTCCAGATTCCTGGTTAGATAGTCTTTTTAGAGATGCAAGTGACTTCTAGTATTGGCACTAGAAGCAAATGGTTCTAATATGGATAATCTTTTAAACAGAGCTGAAGTGATATTGTGATAAAATGATGACATTTGTACCAAATCCCTCTTACAAAACAAAGCTCTTGGTTTAAAGCTGTGTTGAGAGTTACTTTTATCCAAAGGAAGTTTGATAATTCAAGAAATAAGTCTGAGTGCTGTAAAAAGGTAAAGGTTTCCCTTGCACATACGTGCTAGTTGTTTTCAGCTCTAGGCAGTGGTACTCATCTGTTACAAAGCCGAAGAGACAGTGCTGTCCGAAGACATATCCATGGTCATGTGGCCAACATGACTAAACACTGAAGGTGCACAGAACGCCGTTACCTTCCCCCGAAGTGGTTCTTATTTTTCTACCTGCAGTTTTACAGGCTTTCAGACTGCTAGGATGGCAGAAGCTGGGACAAGTAATGGGAGCTCACTCATTTATGCGGTGCTAGGGATTTGAATCACTGAACTGCCGACCTTTCTGATTGACAAGCTCAGCATCAGTCACCATGTCCCTTTGAGCCTTCAGTGCTATTTATATATTATGGCTTCAGATGCTAAGTAAATCTCATATTTCCCAATTCTTTCCTCCTTCAAAAAGCCCAAAAACTAGGATTTGGACAGAATTTCATTTAGAAACCTCTTCTTTGTATCCTCTGAAATGTGTGGACCACAATGTCCACAATTCTTGAATAGTCTAGCTGATTGGAAGTTATGGCAGTTCTGATCCAACATATCTGAAAGTCACTAAGTTAAGGAAGCTTGTTTTCCAGAATCCTGATTTCGGTAGCTGATTGTAGATCTTAAATTCTGTAATTCTAAGCTGTATCTTGAAGAAGTTACGTAGTCACCAGGAGCCCAAAACAATTTGATTGCACGGAGTCAATCAATCAATCAATCCAACTTGAAGGACACTGTAATGATTAAATGCATGGCTACAAAGGCAGTGCTTTATCAACTGAATACGTTGTTATTATTTGTTGCAAAACATCTGAAAGGAGATTTGCCAAATGCTATAATAATGGATAATAATTTTAATGGTGAAAGTATAAAATTCTTGTATCTATCACTACACTGTAAATGACAGAGAGGAAATAAAAAGCTTTCATGATTTTTTAAATGTACACACTGTAATCCTCCAGAGGTTGATTACTAGTGATTTAACTTTTACAATGGCTTCACAACTCATCTAAATGGTTTAGAATCAATAATACAAAAAACTATATCTGAACTATTTTTCTGCATGAGTGGACCTAAAGGCAAAAAGCAACTTGCTGGTATTTCCTGTTAAATTAATTCACTTCTACACTCCAGCCTCAACAGCTATTACAAAGGAATAAATTATCAACTAAGAATGACAATTGAGCTATTTTTACGTCTTCATCAATTACTGAAAGATTTAATAAAACTTCTGGCCACATTTTAATGCAGTGAACTCATGCATAATTTATACAATTTATGCAGAGATGTAACTGCCAGGGTTTATGATATAAAGAGTTAATCCATCCATCCCTTGGTGGACAGAATGCAGCAATACCCAGGAAACTCTACACTTGGGAGATAATTGAAAGTGCTTCTATCTACCTAACCTTCCAAGCCATTGTTAGAACAACTGAGAAAGTTGTCCTTGAAATAGAAATATTATTAGGGATCTATCTGAGATAGATTCAGCAGGATAGTTACTAAACCTTTGAGTCACAAAAGATCCATAGGAAAAACAATAAATCATTGGGAGCAAGAAAAGCAGTGACTCTTCCTTATCTAGCAGAAACAGCGCCTAAAGGGGGCTGCCTATTTATGCATTATGTTCACTGTTGCTGCCACTGCAGCAGGAAGTCCAGTAATTACTATGCCACAAGTCTTTTGTGCCACACTTTAAAAACTATATCAATTCCATTGCCCAAGGCTCAAAATGTTCTCTACCACCAAGTGTACACATAAAATAATTCTTTCAGCCAAAGTCAAAAGGATGGGGTGGCTCACGTGATTAGGACACTGAGCTGACAACAGGCAGACTCACATTTAAGACCCAGGTACTGCCACATGATGGGGTGAACTCCTGTCACTCACTCCAGCTCCTGCCAATCCAGCAGTTCAAAAGTAGGTGGCTGCGAGGGATGGGATTTCCTTGTGTGGTACCATTATACATAAAGAAAGTTGCTGATCTGATCCTGAATTGGACAGAAGCCTGCTATAGGAGCTTACAGGAGAAATAAATCCATGGAAACTTCAGAAGTATAATGTCCTTAACTTTGCCAACTTGATAAGGAATATTATAATTTATTTCAAAGTTTGGGAGTTCCTAGAACAGGAATAGCAACCTTACCTTTGTATGGTTATTGACCCAAATGTAGCTCCTTCTTGGATGGTACCAACTTACCAGGTTCACCACAAGGCTATATTACTGTAATGTTGGGTAGATACTACTGTATTTACTGCTGGCACCTAAATAAATGGTATCACTATGTCCCTTGTGCCCGCAGCACTCCCCGCCCCTCCCGGGGTGTTGATATTAAACTGAAAAAGAATGCATTCAGGAGAAACCATATCTGTATGAAAACCTAAGGAACATTTGATGGGAGGATGCATGTTAGACAAATGGTTTTGACAAACATAGATAGTGATCTTGTACAATTTCTGCTATTGACTTTAATGTCTTCATTCTGAGGTTCAGTGCCTGATGAACTGATCCAGGCTTGATGTTCAGGGTGGTTCTTTATTCTCCATGCCCTTCAGGCCTCTATCCAGCAAGTTTTACAGACTGCTCCAAGATGAGATACTTATCTTTGCTCCTGGACTTTCACTATTTCATATGAAAAGTCTATGCAGAAGTTCCTCTGCCTGTTTTCTTTCTTGTTCAGGGCTACAGGCAAGAACTTTTTTCTTATCCTTTGCTTTTTTCACCAAAATCAACTAAACTACTTTTCTAAACAGCTTCTTCTTCAGAAAGGCTTTTGCTGGTGGTTCATAGCCATAGCCTTACCTGGAAAAATTTTTAAGGAAGTGGGAAGGTACCACCACCTTTTCTGAAGCACCATTTTTGGCTTCAGATCCAAAGATCTGTTTGTCCTTAATATATCTCTACCTTCTTTTGATGATGGTAAAGTATCTACTTTAGCTGTTCTTACAGTAAAACAATTTTTTCAAAAGATGAATTTTTTAAGCCCCTGCTTTATCCAAACCCATCAAGTTTTCCCAATCAAGACTGCTATGATTTGTAGCTCCATCTGTCTTTACTTCAGTCAATGTTCTTCCCCAAACTCTTGTCTGTGGTAAAAAGCTTTTTTCTCTCTTTCCAGATGGATGAAGATCAGGAAAAGAAAGACTGTTAGGCCCAATGGGAATCTTAAAAATGATAATTGGGTTGGCTGTGCAAAAAATGCACCATCTGTTTTAGATAAATAATTAAGCCAGGTATCATATTGAAAGACAGGCACCTCAGAATTATTATTCAAAAATAAAACTCAAAATCATTTGTATATTCTTGATAAATCTGGGAATAGGGGGCATGCAAATTAAAAGCAAATCAACAACAGACTCCAACTTTTTAACTGAAATATAAAACCTAATGCTAAATTGCTACACTTGTGGGATGTGCAGATTATGGGTAAGCCTCAACAGTCAGTTTATAGTATGTAGCAGTTATATTTCAGATTATCATGCAACTGAATGAATGAATGGCTTAATACTATGAAGTAGACCCATTACAGCAGAACTTTCTCGTGTGGTGTTTTCTCTAAATCTGGCTAGAGAAAATCAAAGGTTTCATAATAAATGTATATTAAGAAAAGGCCAGAATGTTGTACTGAAGAGAGTAAAGGTTTTGTTGTGATTAGCCAGCAGCAAGTGCAAATGGCTGAGGAGAGCGGGGACTCAGATGAGGGGCCAGGACCATTAGGGAGTGGACTGCTGCCTTCAGAGATTGTGGGGGCTGGCAGCAATGATAAGGAGGTTCCAGAGTAGCCTGTGCCAAATGTGCATGCACGAATGATTGCTCAGAGGAAAGAACAATTACAACAACATGGGCGACTCAGGAGTAAGGCTGCAAGGTAGTGGCCCCTCCTTCAAAAAGATAGAAGCCAGCTGTTAGGGATAACATTATTTACCCTAACTGGTTTAGGGTAAAAGGCAATAGAAAAAGAACTAAATTCATTAAAGGTAATGAAAGTGTATGAAGATGCCAAATTACCTCCAGGAGAAAAATCCATTGGGTGCAAATGGATATTTAAAGTAAAAACTGGAAATGATGGGACTGTTCCCCATAAAGCTAGGTTAGTAGCTCAAGGATTTAATCAAACTGCATCTGATTACGATGAAGTTTATGCACCAAGCCTTAAAACTACATCTTTAAGAGCAGCATTAGTGTGGGCAGCTAAGAAAAACTATGTCATTAACCATTTAGATGTAGAAACTGCTTATCTACATGCACCATTGCAGCACACTATATATTTAAGAAAACCAATTGGTATAAAAGACAATAATGTAAATAGTAATGATTGTTGGAAACTCAAAAAGAGTCTTTACGGGTTGAAACAATCTGGGTTTGAGTGGAACCAATATATTGTGAAAGAGTTAAACAATATAGGTTTTAAATCTGGTTTAGCAGATCCGTGTGTGTTTAAAAGAGAAAATAATGGAACGGTGTCATTATTATTATTATTTACTGATGATATTGCTTTGATAACTAAGACTAATAATGAAGCTAATGAGATTATATCATTATTAGCCAAAAAGATAAAAATAAAGGATTTAGGTGAAATTAAAAGGTATCTAGGATTGACAATTAATAAAACAAATAATGGTTTTAAGATATCTCAAGAAGATAAAATTTGCCAATTAATTAAAACTTATAAGATGGAACTTTGTAAACCGGCAAAGACTCCAATGAGTCAAGAAGTTTGCCAAATTAATGATCAAAGTCCCAAATTTGATAAGTCCATATATCAATCTTTGATTGGTAGCTTATCATATATAAGCAATTGGTCAAGGCCAGATATAGCTTATAGTGTAAATCAGCTGGCACGTTTTAATTCAGATCCAAAAGAATGTCATTGGAAATCCTTAAAAAGAATATTAAGATATCTTAAGGGAACAATAAACCATGCATTATATATAGAACCAAAGGGTGATTTGAGTCTTAGTGCTTATGCAGATGCAAGTTTTGCAACTGATATAAACACTAGAAAATCAACATCTGGGATGGCTATATTATTTGGTAAGACACTAATAGGGTGGAGGTCAATCAGACAACAGCATATTAGCTTATCTACCATGGAAGCTGAATTTTCATGTCTGTCATTATTATGCACTGACTTGATTTTCTACAAACAGTTATTGTTGGACATGGGTATAACTGTAAAAGATTCCATTATGGTGTATGAGGATAACCAAGCAGCTATAAAGGTAGCTACTAGTATTGCTGTAAAAACTAGATCAAAACATACTGACTTAAGATATTTAAATGTAAGAGAATCAGTGAAAAATGGAATAATAAAATTGGAATACTGCATGTCAGAAGAAAACATTGCAGACCAATTTACAAAAGCTCAAGGAGCAACTAAGTTTAAAGAAAGTTGCAAAAAATATTTTCTAAAGATGTAAATGATTCATAGTTATTATGTAACCTAAAAGGGGAGAATGTTAGGGATAACATTGTTTACCCTAACTGGTTTAGGTGAAATAATAACTATGAATCATAGTTAGTGTATATTAGAGTGTCTGCAGCTTTAACTGTGAAATAGCAATTAAAGGAGTGGTTATGAAAACAATATAAAAGTAGCAAGACTACAGCTTGCTCTCTCTGGCTGGCTTTGATGATCCCTGATTACTGCTTGGAATCAAGACTGCATTGCTCGAATGGGAGAGACAACAAAGGACTGATCTGTAAGTGAACTGACATAGGATATTCTACATGGACTTTGCTAAATGAATATCCCTGAATGGACTGACTACATGGTAAATGACTATTGGACTGTTATTTGACTATGCTATAAACTTATACTGGAATAAACTATATTCTTGATAGCACAAGCGTATCTGTTATTTTTACTGTATGTTAATAAACATACAAGCTTAGCTCACTCATTTATCTGTGTGCCTATCTGACTAACGCTGCACATTCTGTTTAGCTTGTCTACCTAACCCTGGTTGGGGAACCCAGGCTTAACACCAGCTGTGAATGAATTTACTTTGCAGAAGGCAAAGATGTTTTGAACTCAGCCTCGTGGACATTACAATTGGTATTTGAAGACTCTTGTAAACTATTTCTTATCTGTTGTTTTTTGTCAGACTTGAAAAAAATTGGCAAGGCTCTTTCTTGTCGGAGCTAATAGAAGAAACAGGATTTTTAGCTGAAACTTAAACAGATTATACTGCTGCCTTTGTCTCGTGTTTGCTTTCTTGGAACCAGGTTTTGATCAGAACAGTTTTAATTATGGATTCTGAACTCTAAATATTTGCTTAGGTCAAAATTTATGCAGCCTCCAAAAAGCACTGACTGAGCTCAATTTACTTTGTTTTATTTTAAGTGTATGTAGGAAAAAAAAAACCCACAGTATAGAGCAACTGCTCACTATTTGAATTTTTCATAATTAATGTAAGATATAGTGTATTTTGTTCATTTGGAACAATTCTGCAATTCAACTCTAATAATGTATTTAAAATATAAAACTATTAGATGTTCACGGATTTTCCCCCCCCACACTTTTCTGCACTAAAGCTGTTCCTATACTGTATAATTTTCTAGGAGCTGGTAACTTGAGAAGGATCTAACAGCCTTTCCAGTTAAAAGAGTGCATACAATTGGAACTGTTAAATGAGGGAGATAGCATTTCCCATGGGTATATACTTAAAAGAGAGATCAGGCTTCATTTCTGAGGAATTAAGATAATGGAGAACTAAAGCCGTTCTGGAAACAAATCCATCCATTAATATTCCACAATGCTTTTTAATAACCCTGCCACTTATCCCACCTAAAATGGTAAATTCAGCAGTTTCCCAATTACAATTAAATTGCCTTTTCTTGGTCACTCAGATGTTACTTGCCCATCATATATGAATGACTCTTTGCAAATTAATTCTGAAAATATTGTATATTTCCTTTTAATCCTTCTGAAAACTAACTGTTAAATAAAAGACTTGGCCCTTTAAAAGTTCTATTGGCTTTATGAAAGGCGGTTTGAGTTACTTTGTCGACAGACAGAAATCCACGATCGTGCACGGTTTTGGTCTGGGCTCGCCACTGGAGCACCCCAAGCCAGCTGGTTTCAGGGCTAAGCCACCCCATTGAGGTGGTGAAGAAGGGGGAGATTGCCAACGGGGTTGAGGAGAGCCACATCTCTCTTCCTCAGCTGGCCATTACTCCCTTTCCCGAAGGCGGTTGCAGCAGTGGTCAGAAATGGCCACCTCAAAGAAGAACTTGACTGGAAAAGAATGTGCAGGAGAAAGATAAGAAGTGAAAGTTTTGGCTGACCAGGTTAAATTGCAAAAGCAACAACTAAGGTACCCTGGAATTTAAACTTACAAGAAAATAACATTGATCCCAAAGAAGAGTCGGAAGCAGCGAAGGAAAGTGAAAAGGGAAAGGTTTGGTGTTTTTTTTTTTCTTCTCTCCCTTTTCCTATACTGGCAACTAAGAGGCTTAAATAAGAAATTGGAAAAATCCGCTTTGACATCAGCAGGCAACTAAGCTGAAAGTAAAACAAAATGTCAAAGGAATAATAAAGATTTCTGGACACTAATTTTTTTTTTTTTACAAAAGTTCCATTGGCTTTATTTTAAATCTCTAACCCTGGCTTCAGTTCATATTGTTGAAATACATGATTCTTCTTCTGCTTAAAAAAGAAAAAAGAAAGAAAATATATAAAAGCTATAAACATAGAGCTTGTGAAGATGCAGTCACCACTTAACATTTTTAAACATAATCCAACAGCTACCAAACGATTCCCAGTTCACATTACTTTTTCATACTTATACAGAACATTGTGCTGACATGGAAGATTTAACTCATCATTCAAGCAACTGCAAGACAGCACAGAGTATCTTTCCCAATTACCAGTGGACAGAATAGTTTTCATTTCAGCCAGATCAGCATTTCCAAGCTAGCCTCTGCTAATCCATGTGAATCTCTTGTAATAAATGGAAAGGAGTTAAGAAACATGAAACTTGAACATCTCCAGGCTTAAGCAAGCCAGACTTTTAAAAGGCATTCAAAGTTTCTCAGGGAACAAAGTCTATAAATCTAATTAATTAGGTTTTCACACATCTATAGAATCTCAAGTAAGTTCTCCATTTACCAGACTGTATTGGGATACAGCCTGTCAGCTCTTCTCTCTGCAACCAGAACCACCTTAAGCATATCAGTGTGGACTACAAATGCAAAAGCAGTCCTCCCCCAAAACCATTTAGAAGATAAATGGGACATTTACTGCATGTTCCCAGCAACCAGTAGATTCAATTTGTATTGTAATAAATAAATAAATAAATAAATCAGAACTTAAAAAAAGGAAGAGGCAGGAACCAGCCTACAATGGAAGGGGGAGGGAATGGGCTGAATTAGGACCCAAAAGTAATCCAAGTCTCAATGCAGTAGAGCAGGTGTCAAACTCGCGTCATCACGGCATCATCGCATGATGTATCATGACTTTTTTTCACCTTCGCTAAACTGGGCATGGGCTTGGCCAGCGTGTGATGCATCTGGGCCACCCTGCAAAAGAACAAAGGCATACTGGAGACGCTGGGAACATCTCACCTTGTATAAAATGCTCTATTATCATACACAATCACAAATATATGATTTGTAAGTATTCTGTTCTTAACAGTTGTGGACTTCAGTTGTTGACTGCAGGGATTCTAGCTTCAGTTTTCAATGTTGGTTTCTCTTCTGCTTTATCACTATGATAAGTTACTTTGTCCAGGTAACTTCTACCAAGATTCCCCTTGGAACCAACTGCAAAATAACACATAATAGCTAATAGTTGTATGCTGAGCCAGATAGAACCCAATAAAATAGCCCAGAGAAAAAATATGAAGGAAGACCAATTAATTAAAAGAAATTATCTAGTATTTGCAAATATATATGATGGAAATATAAATCCACACAGACCTCCACACCTATCTAACCATTCTAAAAAAACAATATTTTTTTATTTTAAAAAAGGAACAAAGCAAAGAGAAGTTAAACACTCAGCCTTACTAAAATTTCATTTACAATTTCTTCACACAGATGGGTCACATTAAACAAGTACGTATCACCTGTCTCTCTTGTAAAAATAAAGTAGTTTAAACAGGCATATGGAAATATAAAATTACAGATGGGCCTTTTCTTGGACTTTTGTCCTTGTTTCCAAGGCAACAAGACTCAATGTCATCTGCTAGTTGCCATAGCAATTTCACCTGATTTCTGGTTGAGCAGCATATTGGGAGATAAAGCAAGGAAACTCCCTTTGCTGCTATGGAGTTCCTGGCTTTATACATTAAAATCCTGGAGGATATGAGAACTGAAATTGATTCAGAAGATCCCAAAGAAAGGACTCAGCTACCAATATGGTTTCTCAATCAACTATTTTAATTTCACTCAAATTATGAGAAGATCTTCTCATGCACCAAAGCAGGAGGGTAAACTTTGGGTAGTGCTGCATTTAATGTTTTAATCAAAGGACAAATGTTGCAGTGAATGGGAGACTAACAATAGTAGAATAATGGTTATGTTTGGCAAGTAATACTGCATATGATTTCCTATATGTCCTTTCTTTTTTACTTTCCTTTGGTCTCATTTTTAAATAATTTAATTATATGCCCCTAAAAATAGTAGGAAACAGTGTTGCTAATTTACACCATAAAGGTAAAAATAAAGACTCCATGTAGCTGGTTTTGTTGACTGCCCTTCTTCTCAGAGGTGCCTTCAGCTTGTCTTTTCTGGAAGTTTGTCATTCACATTGCAAGCCTGCTAAGCTTGTCAGAAATTACCCAAGGATGGCTAAATGTTTCTATCTGGAAAAATCTATAAAGACACAAGAGTTAAAGTTCATCTTGAATGAGCTTCAACAGCAGTAGTATCAACAAAATTTGGCAGGGCAGTCAAACCCATTGACAATCACTAAAAAGACATGATAACATGGGTCCATGATAACAAGGATTATAAGGTTGTATCCTCTCTACCTTTTCTTAAAATTAATGCCCCATTACTAGTTATCTGAAAATAAAATATACTGGAACGGCCTTTCCTGCAGGTAGCTTGTCTTTCCCCCTCTTCCATTCTTAAGTAGTGTGTTATAGGCCTATAACATAGTAGTGTGTTATAGGTAGTGGTGTGTGTTCCTCTCTGTGTGTGTTAAGTGTTGCAGTAGTTAAATTGCAGTATTGCAGACTAATTTTGCCCATAGCCTGGAATTCGATCCTGTCTGGCCTTAGGTTGACTCAGTCTTCCATCCTTCCAAGGTTGGTAAAATGAGGACCCAGATTTTGGGGGGCTGACATTTATAAACTGCTCAGAGAGTGCTGTAAAGCACTGGGGAGCTGTATATAAGTCTAAGTGCTATTGCTAAAGTTTTATATCACCATAATGTGGTGATTTAGTTATATAAATGATATCACATTTTAAAAGAAATATGGAATTAGAATATTTTTAAAATTTAGTAACTCAAGTTTAAAGAAGGAGGAGGAATGTATATTTAATTTCCCAAAAGGGAAATTATAATAATAAAAAGCTAACACAAAGTAAACTTAGAAAGGAAAAGAATAATAAAAAAAGAATAAGTGCAAGCAAAAAGAAAAAGGTGGAAAGAATGAATAGGATAAAGAAATATATATATATATATAAAGAAGTTACTTTCAATCTTTATTACAGGTAGAGACAAATTTAGTAACCCTTCACCCACATAAGGTTTCAAACCGATCTCTCTCATGCCAAATCCCCTTCCTTATCTAATGAAATAAGCAAATCCATATAACAATGCTTAATGCCTTTTATAAGGCTTCCTCCATGGTTGCAAACGACATGGCCAATCCCTTTGTCTCCTAACACTCAAAGGACTGGAAGATCACTGTTCTGTGGTCTCCTCTTGAGGAACAACCATTTGGAGCACATGTAAGTGATCTCCAAGCTTCTTGTAACAAGCACTGCAGGTATTTCATTTGGAAGAAGTTGCCAATAAAGAAATGCAGGTAAAAAGAAGCAATTCTTAAACCCTAAAATGATAATTTTAAATGCACTATTATATAGTAAATAAAGAGAGCCAGACTGATGTAATAGTTAAGGCATTGAGCTATAAACTGAGAGAGCGTGAGTTCTAGTCCTATTTTAGGCATGAAGCCAGCTGGGTGATGCTGGGCTGGTCATTTACTCTCAGTCCTAGGAAGAAGGCAAGATTATTGATAAAAGAAGAAATTTCTCAGTGCAGCAAAGTACCTGTCAATCTATTCTATTTACAATCAATTGTATGACATGTAGTTGGATCTTTGGAACTTTGATATCCTGAATTTAATCATTTTGGGATTTCATATTTCCTCAAAAAATCTAGGCAAATGAAGTCTGATTGGATTAAGAATTTTTCTGCATCATGGTTTTGAGTATACTTTTATTTTGATTTTTGCTGCACTAACCATGTTTTCATTCAACTTGCCCAAAATAATGTTCTTTCAGGTGAAATTTCAACGCTACTCAGACAGGCATTCATTCTCCACCTGACCTCCATTACCTAACTCCTACCTGCTCCTTAGTTTTACTGTACCTTGGAAGGATATTTTAAACAATGCATTCCTTCTTTTGTATATCTGCAGCTTAACATCATAGTATTGAAAAACCAAATAAAATAAACCAAACATGGAACTGCATTGATGAATTTAGATCTTACATAAACCTATTAGCTAATTACAAAGCCATATATCCAAGCTACTACTTTTCAGTTTACCAAGCTTCTTGAATGAGCAATTTACAAGGTAAGCATATCTTAATTTACTTTTGTCTTATTTATATGCATAATCAGACCGAAGCAGAACACTGATTGAAGAGTTTCTCCACAGCAGGAAACAAAATTAAAAATCAATGCAAATTATATTCAAAGGTCCATGTGAGCTTAGTTTCTCCAGCTGTGATCTAAGCTACATATGCCAGGTGTGTGTATGGGGAGGGGAAGGACAGACAGATTCACATGGGGTCAAATTAGCCAAGCTCTCCTGACATTCCCTATTCTTACACAGTGCTCTGTGGTCATAAAACAAAGCACAACTGAGTAAAGAAACATAAAAAACTGAGTATCCCATTGTGAAAAGGGAAGTAGGTGAAGCACATTGATTAGCATCTGCCAAGCTGGAAGTGAATAATTCACAAGAAGCCAGCGAGACTCTCCAGGGCCTTCATTCTCTGACTTATTCAATCAGATGCTTTCTATGAATTCTAAAAGACAGTTTGGTTATCTTGCTGCAATCAAAACTCATGCAATCATGAGTTTGAAAATCAGGAGAAAAATATAATGAAGTATTCCCCAATCTGCCATCTAACCTAATTACAGCTTCCAAAAGACAAATATTTATCCAGTTCATTTGCTTTTGGTATCGGATTTGTTTTAATCTCTGTGGATCCTTTTTCTAAAATATATGATATTGAATCTTGAAAACAAAAAGTTCTTAATGCCAGCTAAGAGATATAAGGGTGGAAGAACAGAAGTGAAATTATATATGTAAACTGATTGCTAAACATCTCTTATTATATTATTTTGATAAAAACAACTGTGGAATATGTATTGTAATATTTACTAGATTTTATGTGAGTTCTTTTACTCCTAGATTTCCCATTTAAATACAATGATGACATAATAGAGTTCAATTAATAGATCAAGAGATAATCATGAGAGACAAAAATAGCTCACAATTATGGAAACAGACAGAACAAATCCTAATAGGAAATCAGTGCAACAGTTTACATGTACTGTAACAATACAGCTGCAGATAATGTACTGGAATTTTCTACAAGGAACAAATTGTTGATGCCAAGACTTCCAGAGTTGTCAGAATCTACAAATGTTTCCTTCAGTCAGCTGCCTAAGTACACACAAGTAATAATGATTAACATGCTACAAGGAATCATTATGAACTAAAATGAATGCTTTCATTTGCACTAATCAAGGGTTGTTGAGGTTTTTTTGTGTCTACAGTGCCAATAGTTAACAATGCTGACTCTAGCTTTCTGTTGCCTTCCACTTGGTATACTTGTACCTCTGGCTCCTTTAGCTGCCTGAGGTTAATGAATTCCTTGTCACTGGCTATTTCTTGCCACACAGGCTGTTTATGGCTGATCTTCAACAGAAATTTCATTCGTAGGGAGGGTGGTATCTCTTTTTACTGAAATCCTGATTGCATGCCATGTGAGTAGGAAACAGAACTGCACATACAATAGCAGCTTTGTGTGAGATTTAGCAAGTCAAAGCAATGAAGATTCCAAAGAAATGACTTGCCCCAAATGGCTTTCTCCACAAGTTATTTGGCACTGGCATACACTATTCAGTCCCTAAGGCTTATCCAAGGATGGACAGTGATGTTGAGAGCAAATATTTGCAAACTAAAAAACAAAAGGGCACAAAAGAGTATTGCAAGTGGATGATCTTATTTAGACACCACGACTAGTATGTTGCTGTGATAACAATTTGCTGTGCTACACTTGTAAAGAAGTGGAGAGAGTTCTGATTTCATGATAGGGCACTGGTTTATATCTAGAAAAGGAATTACATTGATTCTCAGCTGCAGTGTCTTGCATGTTCCTCATAACAAGTATCTGCACAGGATATCTAGCCTCCTTGCTTAGGAATGGATATCCTAGGAGACCCATTTTTGGCATATCTATTTTCATATCTAACCAACAATTTATTGTTTCTTCACATAACATTTTATTTTAACCAATAATATTATTGCATTTTTCACACTATTGCAATATATTATGTTCCAAGATAAAGAGCTATTTTTAATGCTAGCTCTCCAGAATGGAAAGGGCTGCAATGTGTGAGTTTTGCCTATACTGTAGCATTTTACTATTGTACAGTAACATTTCTAAAACTGCAAAGACATCACCAATGCTCCTGCTTATCACAATCCAGCATCAATTCACTTGGAAGACAAAGCAGCATGTGGCTGGAACCTCACTGTTATAGCAGTTCTCCCATATGGCCCCTGATTCAAAAACCACACTCAAAGAATGTTTCCAAATGGTTTTGGTTTTTATCTTAGAAAGAAATATTGGATGGAATCCCACAAGATTTCTTCCTCTCTCCAGTGTTATTTGGTATTGTTATTATCTAGAGAGTAATTTGCTTATCAAATTTACAAATGAAACCAACTAAGGTGGAATTGGCTAATAGGAAAAATCATGATTCAAAATCATCCTGAATATATTTAAATACTAGGACAAATCCAGTGGGGTAATGTTCAAGAATAAGAAGGGTTAAATCCTACATGTGAAATGGAAAAAGGACAGGATATGAGAGAGAGATTCTTCTGGCCACAATGTATGTGAGAAGGATGCAGGGATCATAGTGAACTGACATTTCAACAAAAACATGTGGTGTGATTCCATAGCTAAAATGTCTTTGGAATCCGGAGGTACATTGTATCCAAATCATAGAAAGGAACAATTTAATTTTAAACTGTTAATAGTTATTAAATATCAAACAGTTTGTCTAGAACAATGATAGGCTGGCTACCTTTAATGGTGGCCCTCAACTTACAATGGTTTAGCAACTGTTCAAAGTTACAATGGCACTGGAAAAAGTGACCTATGGCCAGTTGTCACATTTACGACTTTTGCAACATCCCCATGGTCATGTGATCAAAATTCAGACACTGTGCCACTGACATGTATGTATGATGTTTGTATAGTCTCAGGGTGAGGTGACAATCATTTGTGACTTTCCCACCTGGCTTCTAACAAGCAAGATCAATGAGGAAATTCTCTTAACGACTGATAATTCACTTCACAACTCTAGTAGGGGAAATCATAAAATCAGGCATGATTCACTTAGCAACTGCCTTGCTTAGCAATGGAAGGGAAGTGGTAATTATAAGAAAGATTTGGTATATTCACTAACTAGCAGAATACTCCTTTTGCTTTAAATTTCCAAGGATTGCTTAGAGGTGGGGAAGGAAACAAATATAGCTGGAAATCTATCCTGAGAGCTTCAATTTTGCTGACAACCCTTCCTCCAAAATAGTGTTCCAGAGACACTACTGGAAGTTAACAGATTAGCTGGATTCAGTGTCTTCCCACATTTCTTAACTAAATCTGACATTCTTTACAAAGACTAAAGTTGATACAACAGAAAAGGATGTAATGTCCATACATTTCCCACCTTGAGTTGCACATGACTTTTGGAAGTAGCTATAACCCACAAACTACTATGTATATTTACACTGTTAAAAGTTTCTGAACAGACTCACTAAACATCATTTAGAATCACAGAATTATAGAAGTAGAATGGCTCATTTGAATTAACATCATCTTTATGCAGTTCAAATTAAAATTGTCTAGCCTTAAGCTAAGCTTATTGGGTGAAGGAGACTCCACTACCATTCTGTATAATTGGTTTCATTGTCAAACTGCTGTAATGTACACCTGGAATTGGTCTTTCTATAGCTTAAATCGATTATACCATGATCTGCCCTCTGTGATAATAGAGACTAGATCTTGTTGTTGTTTTTTTGGAGATACTTAAACAGCACTATCTTTATCCCCTTCATCAGTTTGTTCTTCTCAAGGCTGTATGTGATTGGTTCCTTTGCATCATCTTTATGGGATTTAGGTTTGTGTGCTCTGATCATCCATATTGCCCTTTCTAAACCAGCTCCAATTTCTCTGAATGATCCTTAAAGAATGAGAAACAATCAGTGATGTGATTCAAAAAAATTTACTACCGGCTCTGTGGACATGGCTTGGTGCGTGTGGCAAGGAAAGGATACTACAAAATCCCCATTCCCTCTCTACCCCACTAATCTGATTTCCAGCTCCATTTTCCTGTGCAGGGCAACAAAAGAAGACCCAGCCAATCAGCTAGGACTTGGGAGGCAGAGAATAGATGGGGGCTGGGCCAATCAGAGGTGGTATTTGCTGGTTCTCCAAAGTACTCAAAATTTCTGCTACTGGTACTCCAGAACTGGTCAGAACCTGCTGAATACCATCTCTGGAAACAATACAAAAGCATTACCTCCATCTTCTTAATCACATTTTTAATGAGAAAGTTGAAGACTTTAAATACTGATTATGTCATTGCTAACCATTACAGCTGATTACTGGTGATGGCATTTCTAGCCTTTATTGAGGAACAATTAATAAATTCTTAAATACCATTTTCTAGACAAATATAATAGTTAGCTTCTAGATTCATAAACCTACAAGGGACATATGTAAGCAGCCAAGTTGTAAGCTTCTCGGCATCAATGAAAAGGGCGTTGGTACTTACCTGACAAGCCTGTTCTCTTTGAGCTGTGAAGAGCATCCAATAGTGGGAGGTGCTTCAGTCTCTGCATTTGTAGGCTGGGCTTAATTTGTGGAATGCTCCTCCTCCATGAGACTCCTCCTCAGCGTTCCCCAGTTTTGGCGAAGACAAGAGAAATAAACTCCCTTGTTCTCATTGTCCTAACAATTCATTGGCCAAAAACAGGACCCCACTAGACGGAAAAAGGGGTAGGGCTAGATGCTCTTCACAGCTCAAAGAGAACAGGTGTGTCAGGTAAGTACCAATGCCCTTTCTCCCATGAGCTGTTCAGAGCATCCAGTAGTGGGACATACCAAAGCTTGGCCTGTCCTTAGGGAGGGACTACGTCTGGCCTGGAATCTCCTCCTGGTCCCTGTGGACCCGTTGTAGAACTTGTCTGCCAAGGGAAACCTCAGCAGATGCAAATATATCTATTTTATAATGTCGAATGAATGGCAATAGAGAGGCCCAAGTTGCAGCTCGACAAATTTCAGATATTGGTGCCTGTGTGGCCCATGCTGTCGATGATTGTAGCACTGCTTGTTGAATGAGCTGTTATGCCCCTAGGCACCTGCAGGGATTGAGTCTGATATGCTTTTGCTATTGCGGCCCGTAGCCAACGGCCTATCATAGAAGGTGACCTGGTCAACGACCTCAATGATTGGGAATCCTGATCGGTGATTACCTGATATTCCCTGGTCATGACAGCATGGTGAAGCCCCACTGCGATACCCTGACGGATTGCCAGCTCCATCCAGACTCTCATCCTCTGGAACTTCCTCAATAAGACGATCGCCTTGGTGAAAACCGCAGCCATCAGAATGATGTCCCGGGAACTTGGGCCTGTTGGCCTTAGAGAGCCAAGCTGTGCCTGGATGAGAGGGAGAGATCTAGAGGAGGAGGCGGGTGTGAAGAAACAGACAGGCTGGAGGAGGAGAAGTGCTGTGGAGCATTGTGCGCCTCCCGGATGCACCTGTCTATTGTTTTTGTAAAGGTTTATAGTGCCTTATAGTCTCCCTTTCTGAGGCTTGGAAAGTCTCCCCTTAGGGTGCTTAGGCTTATGTTGAGATTTGATTTTTGTCTTCAAGGATGAGGTCTGAGAGGTGCTACCATCTGCCATTTTGATTCAAATTGGAATTACAGTATGCTTGTCATAAAAAGCTTTGAAGGCAGTTGGCACGTCCAGGAAACTGATCTCAGTCAAGACCAGTTGCCCTGATAATATTCTTATTGCAACAGAATTTCAGCAGAATCTCATATGCCATCATCAGGCTTCTGTATGGATGTGGGTCTCACAGCTTTTGGTTTCAAATTCGAGGCTGGTCCATTTTGTTGGCAAGGAGCCTAGGTCTGTGTTCATTGGACTTGGAGTTTGATTGATTGGTGTTTCTGGTTTCTTCTGTCTGTTTTGTGGCTTTGATTGGCTGGCAAAACTCTGTTCTTGTGTTGGAGGCTTTCAGTGCAGCTTGGCTTCGTGTGAAAGTACACCGCAAAACCAAGTTCACCATGGAAACGGAAATAAACAAACAACTACCATTCCTAGATGTACTAATCTACAAAAGAATAGATGGCACACTGGGACACACCGTATATCAGAAGAAAACACACACCAACCGCTACCTCAATGCCCAATCCCACCACCACCCAGCACAAATAAATTCCGTGGCTAAAACACTAATTACCAGAAGCAAACGCGTGGCAGACAAGACACATATAAAGACTGAACTATGCACCCTGACTAAAGTATTGACAGCCAATGGCTTCCACAAAAACAAAATCACCAGCTTGATCCACAAAAACATATCAAGACATAACACAGACCTAGAAGATCAACAGACCTATGGAACAGCTGTCCTGCCCTACATAAAAGGTACCACAGATAAAATCAGTAAGATACTACACAGGCATCACATCAAGATTGCCTTCAAAACAGACAAAAAAATAGCAGCCATCCTTAGAAACCCCAAAGACAAAATTGACCGAGAAAATCAAGGCATATACGAAGTTCCCTGTGCATCATGCCCGGCCACATACATTGGACAGACCAATAGAAGAATAAGTACCTGCTGGGATGAACACAAAAATGCAGTAAAAAAGCTGGAACACACCTCCTCACTAGTCCAACACATGAAAACCACAGGTCACAACATCAACTTCAATGGCACTAAAACACTAGCCACTATAGAAAACCCCAGCCACAGAATCATCAGAGAAGCCATTGAGATTGAAAAAAGACCTGAAAGCATGAATAGAAGGGATGATACCAGCAGACTGTCAATCATTTGGAAACCTGCACTCTCAAATAGAAAAATCTCCACACCACAAAACAGGCAAACACCTGAGCACAAACAGACTCCCTCTGATGCCTCCAGCTCAAACACCCACCCCCACCAGGCACCCAGGTGAAACCTAGCTTCCTAATAGATAACAGCCATCCTTTCACACGAAGCCAAGCTGCACTGAAAGCCTCCAACACAGGAACAGAGTGTTGCCAGCCAATCAAAGCCACAAAACAGACAGAAGAAACCAGAAACACCAATCAATCAAACTCCAAGTCCAATAAACACAGACCTAGACTCCCAACCAATCAGGATAGGCCAGCCTCAAATTTAAAACCAAAGGCTGTGAGACCCACATCCATAGAGAAGCCTGATGATGGCAGATGAGATTCTGCTGAAACGTTGCTACAACTTTAAAAGCACTACAATGACGTGGGATAATACCCGAAGGAAACTGAATAGCACACATGTAAGCACCCGCGAAAATTTTATATATATATATATATATATATATATATATATATATATATATATATATATATATATGTTTTTTTTAAACGTTTCTACAACTTTAACAGCACTACAATGACGTGGGATAATACCCGAGGGAAGCTAAACAGCGCATATATATATTTTGTCTCTTTGGGGAGACAAAATTGACCTGGAAAACCAAGGCATATACGAAATTCCCTGTACGTCATGCCCGGCCACATACTTTGGACAGACCAATAGAAGAATAAGTACCCGCCTAGATGAACACAAAAATGCAGTAAAAAAGCTGGAACACACCTCCTCACTAGTCCAACACATGAAAACCACAGGTCACAACATCAACTTCAATGGCACCACAACACCTGAAACAACTAGTATACGTTTCCAACAGAGAACTCAACAAAACAGAAACAGATGTTCTATCCAAAGGATTCAATTATGCCATAGCACCCAAAAAAATCCCAACAGAATCCATCATATGTGCAGTAGAATCCAGCCTAACCAAATAAAATACAGATGAAGCTGACAGAATAAGACACCAGGTTACTCACATCTTATGCACAACGAAACCACCAAAAAATAATTCACAAAAAGATGAATTCAGAGCGTTACAAACCCTGAAAAATGATAATAGCATAATAATACTCCCAGCAGACAAAGGAAATGCCACAGTAGTAATGGACAGAAAAGACTATGAAACAAAATTGACAGACCTACTCCAAGACTCCACATACAAACCTATAAACACAGACCCAACCACATATCTAGAAAAATCAACCAAGAAGAAAATTATAACCAGCCACATAAGCAAAGAAATCCAACAGACGATCATCCCAAGAGAAAAATCTTCTAGATGCCCCAAATTATACGGCCTCCCAAAAATACACAAAGAAGGCATACCTCTCAGACCCATAGTCAGCTCCATAGGAGCACCATTACAAAACCTAGCTAAATACTTAGCAAAACAACTACAGCCCCATGCTGAAACCGCAGCTTCATATGTACAAAACTCATACCACTTCTT
>BLBF01000041.1:1373965-1388491 GCA_015471245.1 Laticauda colubrina
GTCCCTTCACACGGAGCCAAGCTGCACTGAAAGCCTCCAACACAAGAACAGAGTGTTGCCAGCCAATCAAAGCCACAAAACAGACAGAAGAAACCAGAAACACCAATCAATCAAATTCCAAGTCCAATGAATACAGATCCAGGCTCCCAACCAATCAGAATGGACCAGCCTCAAATTTGAAACCAGGAACTAACTCTACACAGAAGCCTGATGATGGCAGATGAGATTCTGCTGAAACGTTGCTACAACTTTAACAGAACTACAATGACATGGGATAATACCCGAAGGAAGCTAAACAGCACACATGTAAGTACCCGCGAAAGCCTAAGAAAACA
Source organism: Laticauda colubrina (assembly GCA_015471245.1). Lineage (NCBI taxonomy): Eukaryota > Metazoa > Chordata > Lepidosauria > Squamata > Elapidae > Laticauda > Laticauda colubrina. The sequence continues at coordinate 1,374,301 of BLBF01000041.1, forward strand.
TATATATATATATATATATATATATATATATATATATATATATATATAAAACACACACACACACACACACACACATGAATGTTAATTGAGTAACACCATATAATGTATAGCCAAACAGCCGAATTGCGAACGCCTAAGGCCCAGGTTGATAATTGTAGGGGCCTTCAACAGCTTCCCTGCACAGTCGGACACAGGCCTAGGTGCTGCTCTTGTGCTGCTGAGGTAATTAGGCTGTGAGGGTTAAGCCAACAATTTAAAATGTAATAAATAGCCTTGAATGCAAACAAGCTAAGATGAGGGTATAACATTTCCCAGAATCTTGAAGGGAACCTGCTGCTCTGAAAAGAACTACCACACACAGCTCAAGAATGAAAAAAAAAAAAGAAACAGGCGTGCAGCCACGAGGTTTTGACAGCTCAAAATGGCCTCCGGCTGTTAACATTTGGCATGCTCCTCAAAGCGGCAATTCCCGCCCTGTAAACCAGTGGTTGCCAGAGTTCGTTCTGTTAAGCTAATGGTGGGGGAAAAGTGGAATTTATCACCAGTTCAATTTCTCCACTTCAAAACAGCTTTCGGAGAGGAAGAAGAGCGATACGACTCGGTTTTAGAGCGAAAGGCTCACGCTGCTGACAGAAATGAGAGAAATGAGAGAAAAAACGTTGCAGCAATCAAACTGGCAGGAGTAGGGAATTTGTCTGTTGAGAGGTGGCGCGGAGCAACGCCGAAGTCTCCCGCTGTTTTTTTGGGGGGGCGCGAATCGTAGCTTCCCCTAATCAGACCTGTCAGGCTGACAAATCAAATTGGAAGAGAAAACTAAGGACAAACTGAATAACTGTCAAACCTGCTGGCCACGAAAGAATTTTTTCCTGTTTCGGTCAAGGAAGGATCGATCACAAGCACTGCCTATCTCTGACAAGGCTGAGCAAAAACTGGGGAACGCTGAGGAGGAGTCCCGTGGAGGAGGAGGAGCATTCCACAAATTAAGCCCAGCCTACAAATGCAGAGACTGAAGCACCTCCCCACTACTGGATGTTCTGAACAGCTCATGGGAGAAAGACCTGTTTTCTTGCAAGAAAGGCTGCTAGAAAATCTTGCCTTATGTGGATAGGGATGTACTGATTCTAAATAGGAATTAATTCAGTTGTTAGAATGTTTACAACTTCATCCTTTGCTGAGAAAATTGTTCCAAAAAACAATCTTTCCTTTTAAGTATCTTCTCTGAAGCTATATAACAATGATGGCAAACCTTTTTGTTGTGGTGTGCCAAAAGCGTGCGCATGCACACTGGCATCCACTATGCAATGCACCCTGCCTCCCCTCCACATGTGTGTGCAACCCCCCTCTTACCTGCACTACACATGCATCCCAACTGATTTGCCCTCCCGAAGGCTCAAAGGATGCCTCTGCAGCCTTGGGAGGCAGAAAAATGGAACTTCCAGAAAAACCAGAAGTGCCCATTTTCAGCCTTCAGAGGGCCTCTGGAGCCCGGGGGAGGCCATTTTTGCTCTCCTGGGGGATTGAGGGAAGCCTCTGAAGCCTTTGGAGGCTGAAAAATGGGCCTGTTTTGGCACTTCCGGTATTTCCGGAAGGCCCGTTTTTCAGTCTCTGAGGCTGCAGAAGCTTCCCTTGAGTCCCTGGGAGGACGAAAAAGGCCTCAAATGGGCTGAAAATCAGTTGGGGGGTGCAAGCATGCGCAGTGAAGGTAAGTTTGGCTGGGTTCACGTGCCCATACAAATGGCTCTGTGTGCCACCTGTGGCATGGTTTGCCATCATGGCTGTATAATAATCATAACATTTAGTCCACATTTACTAATTAATTAGAATGTAATATGGTATTTTGTCATATGTTTTACAAAAAATCAAGATCTATTGTTTTGGTAAGAAACGTTATTCACTGAATCCACTCAGGCCCATACCTGCAAGGAAGAAGAGACATTACAGGAGATTTGGGAAATGCAAAAATAAATGTCAAGTAAATTTGTTTCAAAGGAGTATTCACAGACTACTGACACTGTAGTTGCCTCATTCTACCATTTTTTAAAATATCCTACTGACCTTCAGTAAGAAAGAAAAAATATATCAATCTGTATAATCATCAAAATTTATTACGCTCTTGTGAAGCAAAGCTATTGAAAAAGACTTGGAGAAAGATTTTTTTTAAAAAAAACTGCTCTAAGTACATGCAAGCAAATCTGTTCTAGATGTAATTATTCACAATCTCCCTTTGAGGACCCAGAGAACACAGACTCAGCTATCCAGCAGCTTTGACATTCATGCTTTGATTGTTACAAGGTTTTAGCAGCTCAAGCCATGGATGTTCTGCCTTACTAGAGCCAAGCTCTGTTCTGCAGAGTAAAATAAAGACAACCAGGAGTGCATTTTATTTAGGGTGACAAGCAAGCAAGATGTCCTTTCTGACTACTGGAATTAAATATATTGTCGAACTAAATGAATAAAATACTAAGTGTTCATTTTTCTGGAAAAAATGTACACTTCATCACAGGTACCAAGCAATATATTCCCATAAACTAGTGAATTGTTCCAATCACCATTTTTTCTTGTTCACATAAAACCTTTCATCAAATAATAATGTTGGAACATGGTGTGAAGAGAATTATAATATAAAACTACTTCTTGAGTAAAACACAACATTCAACAATGTAAATAGTATTTAATTGTGGATAAAGAAAGCCATTTTCCTTAAATCATGTTGTGCCACCTCATCATGGCAGGGTGTGCTCAACCTGGCAGGGATGAGAAGAATGACAGGAGTGTATTCCAAAAATATATACTCCTAGCAGGATCACCCAAGGTGTAACAGTTATCCTAACTACCTAGTTAAAGGCATACTGCACAGCAGAAGGCCATTCCTATATTTTACCATTCCTATATTTTACCAAGATAAACCATTCCTATATTTTACCAAGAAAAACACATGATTAGAAATGATAAAATGATGGACAATATAGTGCCAGAACATCTCATTGTCTTTACTAGAAACTTATATACAGGTTCCGCTACAGTATGGGCAGAACATGGTGAAACTCACTGTTTACAGCATTGTTGTATTCTCCTTTATTTATTCAACATACATGGTGAACATATGTTAAAAGAAGCTTGATTGGAAGAAAATAAGTACAGTTTTAAAATTAAAGGAACAAAAAATAACCTGACCTATGGTAATAGCACTATTCTAATAGCCAAAATGCAAAACAATCACTTGGTTGAGTTGGCTATAGAAATTGAATGAACAAAAGAATGAAATTTTCAATGAAAGAAATCTAAGCACAGAGCACAGAGAAAAAAAATGGAACTAAAATTAAATATGAAGAAAACCAAACAAATGACAACTAGAATAAACCAGCCTCAGAATTGACAATGAAGTTATTAAACTGGTGAGTAGCTTTTTCCTTTTATCATCAATTGTCAAGTTGAAATACACTGCAGACCAGTACTTGATAGAGTAGAAATACTTGGATAAGACATTCAAATTCTGTAACATGTTTACATCTACAATGATAAAAATTGTGCAAATCATGGTATTCTCCATGACATTCTATGGAAGTGAAACTTGGACTTTAAAGAAGCAGAATAGGAAGAGTATTAAGCTTCTTGAACTTTGTTGTTGAAGAGAATATGCTGGACAACCAAGAAAATAAACCGATGGATCACTGAACAAATTAATCCAAAGTTCTTACTTGAGGCACGAATGACTACTTCAATCACATTTTGTGAAGACTTAGCTCTCCAGAAAAGACAGTAATGCTAGAAAAGATAGAAGGAAAGAGAAGAAGAGGATGACCAGCAGCAAAGTGTACAGACTAGGTTACTACAGCAATGAGTAGAAAATCTATCCAGATTAGGGGTAGATCATGATGGAGAAAATCTATCTATATAGTTGTAAAAGGTAAGAATGACTTGATGGCACATAATCAAAACAGTGCAAAGTTGGAAATAAATGAATGTTGGGTTTTATTTAGAAAATGAGCGCTATTCTTTCACTTTGGGGGCAGCTTTGGATACAACACTGAGTTCTAGGCTAAAACTGTAACAAAAGAAGACAAGAGTCCAAAATGAGCCATCCTCTGAATCACAAGGAAGCTAATTCGGAGGCAAAAATCTATAGTGTCATTAGTTGTCATCATTCATTAGGACTGTTCTTGAAAATTTTGCATTCAGCTTTGTTACTCTAGCTCTGCCAGGCTAAGGGCAGAAACCCCAAAATTATATTAAAAAGTAAGATTAGTTTATTTGTGTGGTTTATTCTAGAATTGCAATTAAGAGCTGGCTTCAGATCTCACACATTACTTTTAGCCCAATACTTGCATCCCTGCTAGGCTGAAAGGCAAACAGACAGCCCTGACTTGGTACCATTTCTTTCAGTATTGGTGAGTAATGCCTGTCACCAGATTACTTTTCCACATCAAAATTGTAAGTTTGTCCCCATCAGGCATGCTTCTTAAATAGAAATAACACTCTGTTTCCGAGTGGAACACATACTAGCCTTTAATGCCCTCAATCCTCCAAAGTGTGATGTCTGAACATAATAATGTTTTCCTTTTTTTTTTTTCCCTTTCCCTTTTCCCTTTCCCTCTTCCTTCTCCCTCTCCTCCTTTTTTGCTTATACTCCTTAATAAGGAATTGTGTATCAGAGTTTCAGTTACTCACACAGGACTAAAACTTCAGAACTGTGTACTGGATAGTTTTGCAGAATTATATGTTGTCATTCTAAAATAGTAATTTTAAAATTCTGAGTAAAGCAGAGTATTTGCACCAGGATAACTTTTTCACACTAAATAAATAACACTGATTTATGAGTTCTTATGAGCCCCCATTTACAGAAGTGTTCTTATTTAGCGGCCTTACTCCCCTGCTTTCAATTACCATACTTTAATGATGGAAATTCTGGTACTTCTCAGTATTGTACCAAATAACCTGTCCCCAAAGTAGGCTATTCATTTGTGCTTCTTCAAAGTTTTTTCCTTTTCAGTGGAGGAGCACTCTCAATTTCGATATTAATGTCAAAATACTAAGGAAATATCTTAGACCCTTTCTTGTTATACATTATTATTGGATTTATGAATACACCATAATGTTTAGATGTAATTCAGAAGAGTGTCAAGGGACACTCTTATACACTCTTATACATGTTTGATACATCAAACATGGGGGAATTATCACCCAAAAATAAATATTTTGAATTTAGTGGACAGTTATAATATTAGGAACATCAATGTCAATATATTTACATTTGTTTTTATTTAATGGCATTGCTATTGTTCTCATTAAGACAAAGTAACAGAAGAAATGACATTTTTCGTATTTGGAAATTTTCTTTATCCAAGACAGCATGAACATTGCTAGTTCTTGGTACAGCAAGATTAGGTGATGACAGGTTGTTATTGCATTGATGATTTTGCTTAATTCAGGTCATGAGAATGGAGGGAATGTGTTTTGACAGATATAGTAAAATCTCCATGTGGCTCACATTGTAAGAATATCAGGTTAATGGAAATTATTATGATTCAGGTTTTGGTAGCAGCTAGTAAAGTAACAAAAGAATTGCCCTCCATCGAACAAGTACTCTTCATTAACAAGTCATTTTATATATCTCTTTATCAATACATATTATTAAAGCAGATAAAAAGAATAAAAGAAATTCTTGTTTCAGGATGCTGAAATGACTAGAAATGAAACTGTAGTAGGCATTTGCCTTTGCCTTTCCTTGTCTTAAATAAATATTATCTATTTTAAAGGATGAGAGAAAACTGAAGTCCTCACCTCCAACCAGAAGTGACTTCTACTTTCTGTAGCTTAAATCACTATGACGGATAGAAACATCAGGTTGCTGCTTCTGTTTCCTATTAATTATACTAAATATAATCATTGTCAGGAATATTTTATTCAGATGCTCCTCCAATCATTAAATAATCCTTACATAAAGTCTCAGTTATATGGAAAATAGTTTTTCACTTACTCCAGATCTCTGTCTCTATGTATGTGTGGATATGCAACTTGATATCACATGTGCATGGACACACAAACACAATATTTTGTGTCTCTCTAAAACTGACTCATCTGAAATACAGTATTAATCAAATAACATGGAACTGGTTGCTGATTTCCTCTCATGTTTTTTAAGCAATTTCATCTCTTTTTCCTACAGTGTTTACTTAAAGATATGAAAGAAACTGATATATTGAAGTGATTTTATTCATTTGCAAGAATCCTGCAGTACAGTACCAAAATCCACTATTGTTTAATTAACAGCTTGTTCTTTATTACTTCTCTATTTTGGGCAACATGGAAAGGACAAGAGGAAGAAATGTTTCAACCAATAAAATCTCTCTTAAAAACAAATTGTTATATATTTTTTTTCTACATGTATATCTAAACAAGTGCTTTCAGGAGTAGTCTATAAGGGAACTCAAAATTATGGCCTGAGATTCAGAGCTATAATTAACACACAAGCACAATGCCATACAAACTCATGTACTGACAGTCAAGTCACAATGAGCTATTGCAGGAATCAATGCAATAAACATTTCATGTGTACTCTGATGTTAAGCAGAACATGAGAAATAGGTAGAGTAGAAGACCAGATACTGAATAGTTTCCATTCTTATCCTTTACATCTCTGAGGGTATCACTGTAATGTCAAAGAAACATAATCTTTCCAAATCATTAAACAATCAATCTCTTTCCCCCATTTCCTTATTTTCAGAATTTACACTACAGTCATCCAGATAAGTTAAAACATCCCACTTTTGCAAAAACTATAAATATCTTTTAATTCCCAGATGTGAATGTAGTATTTTGGTTTAAATTCTAATCCTAACTTACAAATAGTCTGATTTTTTAAAAACTTTATGTTGAGGGGAAAAAGGCTATCTGATGTCATCATCATAGAGGACCATTGATTTTGCCAAATATTCAACATATTTATCTCATTCCTTTGATACCAATTCCCACTGAGAATTGCTCGTCCCATCAGCCACAAACCTGTTGCAGGAAAAACAGCGTATACATGTCATAGAACTCAACTCTTTTATCTAGTAAGTCACAAAACATGACTTATATTCATGTGAACACTTTGTTTTATCATAGGAAAAACATTCTTCCATCAAACACATCCTCTGCTCTTATCATAACCATCTGCAGTAGTATTATATAGTTCCAAAGCCAAAGCCAACTCCTCAGCTGTGTAGTTTTATGCTTTAATCTCTGAAGGAAAAAATATTTTCCGTTTAGAATGATTTTTATATTTTTTTTAATTAGGAAGAAAATGATATTCATTCAGTCATGTCTGACTCTTGGTGATTCAATGGTCCAGGTAGATCTTTCCGTATTTTCTGAGCTTACACTACTTTGAGTTGTTATATGCTCTGGCTGGTATCAGCTTTGATAGTGAGGAAAATAATACTAAGAGATAAATCAGGACAGAATAGTCTCAATTTAAAATGTACTTTGTTTTACAATGTTTAGTAGCCCACTTCCAAAAAGAACTCAAGATGGTTTACAATTAATAAAAATCAATCAGACCATTTCTAAGCTAAGTAAGACAATTTAATAATATCACCATCTGTATTGATGGTTGAATAAAATAGTTTTAAGAATACCTTGGCTGAAGGCATTCTTCTTTTTAGGATTTAAAGCATTCCTCAGTAGCTTTATCTATAATTTAAAAAATCATTACAATTCCTCAATTAAGCTAGTAAATGTTTTGCACTTCCGAAGTCTAGTGCTATGAACAATTACTCCCAGGACACAATTATTCTTGCAATTTATTTTTCCAAATGATAAGTTTAAAAAATGATGAGGTAAACCGTGAACTGATGTTTCAATCAACATTATCTCATGTGACAGGATATTTCATGGAAAAGTCATATATGTTCACATTTCCCTTTATATATGCATCTCAGGTTACAGGATGTTAGGATTTTCCTGTACTTTATGAGAAGACATTTGAAAAAGACTTATTTTTTCTTTGGCATCTAGTATATGTTGCTGTTCTTCAATGAGCTGCTTTATAGGATTAATTATGTTTTCTAGTTGCCTTTTGGTTTTGTTAATATACAACCATAAGAATTTAGAAGGAAAGCAAAAAAAATAGAGGAGCAGTGTCTGGATTTGCACACAGAGCTATTGAACTAAATCAGACATAAGTTTTTTTAATTTTTGTCTTTTAACGACCCCGTAATCCCTTGCGTGGGGATGGAGTTGGGGCAACTGAATGGAGCTGAGTGTTTAGGGCCGAATGCCCTTCCTGTCACCAATATGGAGTTCACAGCAGATATCTTCATATTGTACCCAGAGAGAGAAATATCTGTCACAACCTAGAATCGAACTCACAGCCTCCTGATTCTAGGCCACTGCACCATTCTAAATCAAACATAGATGTTGTAGGTTATTTTGGATGCTCTTCTGCTAATATTGTTTCTACCAATTAGAAGGGAGAAAGAAAATGTAAGCCACATTTTACTTACATACAGTACATGTAGTCCCTCATTCTCAGAGAAAAGTAGGACCAGATTGCTTATAGTATCCAGTCCCTGTGTTTATACCACAGAATACTACACCAAAAAACCCACTAAGCTTTGGTGGCACTTTTTTCATTGACTAGCCAAAGTAAAGGGCAAAATAGACTAAATGTACCGAATATTAAATATTTTTAAAGAAGGCTCCAGCTTTCTCAACTCCAGTATCGTAACATTGCCATTTTTTTATACTTGTACCATTAAAAATGCTCATCACAAGCAAAAAGCAAAATCAATAAGATGTATATAAGTAATACAGAATACAAAAATAAATGGCATTACTGAAAGGTACCAGGTTGAACAAGACAAAGTTAGAACTAGCATGTAATTAGATACCATAGCTAAATGAAGCTTCAGTATGAAGAGATGGTGGGCAAGTGTACACCAATAATCAGGATGTTGCAATACAGAAATTCTACCACATTTATGTTTCAACTGCAGATTGCTTTAAAGCAGTGGTCCCCAACCTTTTTTGTACCAGGGACCGGTTTCACGATTATTCATTCTTCCACGGACCGGTACCTGAGTAACGCGAGACTCCACCGCCATCGGGACAGCTCTTTGTTTGAAGCTGCCCCCCCTTCAACGAAACTAAGGCGCAAGGATTCCTTCAGCACCCAAATGCTGCTTTCCAACTGAAAACCCGGAAGCACTTTCCAACCGAAAACTGGAAGCAACCAAACACCCAGAAGCGCTGTTGAAACAAGATGGCAGTGCCCAAGCTTTGCGGCCCGGTACAAAATGATCCATGAACTGGTACCGGTCCATGGACCGGTGGTTGGGGTCCCCTGCTTTAAAGAGTCAAGATGATTATTATAGGAAATGGAAATATACAGAACCTTGATTTAATCCAACAATACAATATCGAAAATATAAACTTAATGCAATAAACACTTCTGTACATCTCTTATTTATATTTGAATTATATTGATTTCATCATATACTTTGCTTAATGAGAGTATTAAAGAAAATGGGATGCTGATCAACCTACTTAAGACTGGCCTGCTGTTTCCACTGTGAAATCTCTACAGCTAAGCAGAGGACATTATCTCCTTTACGATACAGAAATGGAAAGGCAAATACAAAGAGGGGAAGTGACTCATACAAACAGCAGATCTGGAAATGGGAACTAGCTTCTGAGGCTGGTTTCTGAATATGGAATTGAGCCAATCATAAATAGGAAACTCTTTGTGAATATTTTGTAGTTTTCAATTGAAACTGAATTAGAAAGTATGTAAAAATGAATTAAAAATTGAACTGGAAACCACGAAGTATTGAATCTTCCATATTTACAATACTTATTTCAGCTGAAAGGAAACTGCTATCTGGAACTATGCATATACATTAGAGTTCCTTTGTTGGACAGACTTAAGAACGAAGACTGCCATTAAATTGGTCAATTCGGTTCTTAATTCAAACAGCATATAGTGAATAGATAGTAGCCATTCTTGCTGTTATTTATAGCTATAGAACTTTTTCAGCCATGGAGAAGCTCACAAACATTCCAAATAGGCCACACAAATCTTATTAGAATAGAGCTTTGTAGAAAATTAGCAAACTATTTTCGACCACATGATCGCCTAATGGATAATCATACATGTATTCGCAGTGTTTTCAAAGAGCTGTTGTATTGAAGCATTGAGTAGGCCAGTGATTATATAGCCCCAGGGCTCATTAACTGGGGAAGAAGAACATTAGATGACCTAAATTACTCTAAAGTTAAATTGTATGACTATCTGCCATGTGCCAAAGATTCTGCAACAGAGGATTGTCCCTCCTTTTGACTGTCCCTCCCTTCATTCCTAAAGGAAGGCAGTACTATTAGAGCATTGCTTCTCCAAGACTCAAGGATTTTTAGGAGCATTTAAATGTAATTAAGTTCACTTAAATAGAATGAATGAACTAAGCACCAATACTTGAGAAACCTCTCCTTGGAACCCTCATTGCTTTACCTCTTATTTCTATATTCACAAAATCTTCTGAAGCCTTTTAGAGCACACATCCAAGATTTTTCCTACTTTTTTTCCGACTGAAGGTTTATCACATAATTAAAACCTGATCAAGCTGGCTAAAAGCTCTGCCAACAATATTGCTTGTTAAACTTTACTTTTCATTAGTCTTCTTCTTACTCTATTAGACTCACTTCACTTGCCTAATGAAAAAAGAAATCAGCCATTTTGTGCCTGTTGGATCAAGGGCACTTGCCAGACCCCCCCCCCCCAAAAAAAAACCCACCTGAAATCTTCTGAAATAGTGGATTAACACTGAATTGGGTTATGAAATAACCCAACACTGAATTGGGTTATGAAATAATGAATTGGGTTATGAAATAATAGCGAGATCTTCATGATATTTATTTAATTGAATAAAATTATGTGACTTCCATCTTAACAAATTATTCTGGACTAATCAGAATTCAGAACGTCTTACTTAATATTTCATGTAAAAACACAGATGTCTCACAAGACCTTGTATAAGAAGATCCCATGATACCCTGCCAAAATCTCACAAGATTTGAGTTATCTCCTAGAAGATCTTGCTGATATTTTGCACTGCAACATTTGGAGTTATTGCTGTTCTTCCTAAGCTATCATGTGAAATTATACAATCCAAGTTTACAGTGGTAAAATCGATTTACCTTACTTCTTTTTACAGCTAAATTTACTTTGGAGCCAAAAAAGCTTTCTCGGTTTTATTGCTTTGCAAATAATATATATGTCTGCACTGACAGTTCATATTAGCAAATCTAATTATGAAAATTATCACACAATCTATTTTCCAAAGATATACAACTGGATTGAATAAACGTAGATGAAATGTGTAACTATCATCCAGTGCTTTTTGACTTCTTGGGTTATCACAGATGCATGACAAAGCCATCCATGTATTTTCTAAAAATATCATTTTATAGGCATTATCCAGCTGCTAAACAAAGGCACTTTCATCTCTTGAATCCCCAAATGAAACTGCCAACAGTAATGATTCTCCCTGGAAATAACTGAAGGGATGAAACCAAAAGCCACAAATATACACCAAGACAGCTTGATACAAAGTTGGTGCCTTCTCAAGATTCCTGCCTACTAATTTCTTTTCCTATTGTGGAATCAATAACATTCTTAACCCTTCCACTACATTTCAGCATTGCATTAAAAATGAGGAACTAATACCTTTCAGATATTGCTGAACTGAAGGTGACAAATGCTGGACTAAAGTTGGCAGCATACAAATAATTGTAAGTAAATAAATAAATAAGTATGAAAGGCAAAACTTCTGTACTTCATGCCTGAAGACTTATAACTTTTATATTTTGATGCATGTAAGGGGAATACAAATACAGGGCCTATTTGGTGTAGTGGTTAAAAACCTGAAGACTGTGAATTCTAGTCTTATCTTAGAATGGCACAAAAGCCAGCAACGTATCAGAATTAATGAATCAAAAATCAGTTGATGTGAAAAAAACAAACAAACATTGGACCCACTTGTGGAAAAATGCTTGGAAGAAAAAAAAATACAAGTGTATAAATAATCCTGGGTCATGTAAAGCAAAAATGCTCCTGATTCCTTAGTTCTTCAAACCTCTGCCTTCCTTGGTAAAATATAGAGAAATCACTGTGAAAGGACAGTTCCAAGCATTTTCACCAAGAAAAGAAACCATTTGAAGAAGCAACTCAGCTGAAAGTGAAGCAGTCATATTTTGTACTGAATAGATTTGCTATGCATTATAAATAATTGGTCAGCTGCAATCAGGATCTGTGGGGAAGCAGACATCTAATTTGGGAAAAGAAGAAATAATCTGCCGTTCTACAACTCTCAACCGTTATACCCACTCTGACTCTTGCTCCTCAGTGCAATTTATATACTTATCCTACAATTTATCTTGTTTTCTATCCTTCTGACCCAGTTCCTTGCCATCCTAACTTCCCAGTGAGTCCTCCAATCTTTCCTTATTTTCTTTGGCAAAATTTAGCCTACACAAACTAATATTTTCACTTGCAAAAATGTATCAGCCTGCTTTCTGCAAAGTACATATAAAAGGTGAAGCTGTGACTTTGGGGAGTGTGAACTACTGGATACTGCCACTGACCAGTCAGACTTCACACAGTTTAGCAATAAATCTAGACTAATTTATTAGTCCAAGGACTGAAACATCAATACCTTTTCATACACTGACAGTGAATTGAAAATGAAGGTTCTATTGAACATTTACTTATTTCTAGTCTGTTTAAATATTTGCTGTGCTACTTAACTGGTCGTTGTTTTCATTAACCAGAATTTGGTCTTATTACTTATTACAGTATTTGGTCTTATTACTGAGTGGATGTTTCAAGATCATGTGTAGGAAAATATCATACAGGAAACTCATCTAAGATCTGCCCAAATTCTTTTCCTTTTCTTCTAACTTGGTGAGCTCAGAGATCTTTCTTGTGGTCTTTTTCTCACTGAGTTTTCATCCTCTTCTCACTCCTTTTTTGAAAGAATCCTTCCTTTCTTCACTGCCTTGGTGGCTTTCTCATTATTTGCCCAGCAAGAAAGGGCAACAAAACTCATCTTTTCTCCTTGCTTTTTTAATCATATTCCTATATAGGTCTTTATGGTATATCATCATTACTCTAAATTGCATCTCAAAGCAAATTGGTAACTGAAGGAGCTCCCACAGTACAGACATTATGTGTTAGCACCAGGACTATCTGGACATTCCCATCAATACACAGGTGACCATATTGTATACCAGCTGCACTTCCTGGGTGGCCAAATTCCAGATGGACATATTTTAGGTCACATCTCCTAACTTTTCCACCCAAACTTATCTCAGCTTGCCAAGAAAATGATGCTTATGTCCTGAGCTTTTGCCTGGAATATTTGATGATGCTTTTATTCTGTAACTTGTACCAAGCAGAAATAGAAAAAGAACAATGTGAATTGGGAAAGTACAGGCATCTGCCAGGAGATGTACACGATGATACAAACCTGATGATTTCCATACTTGTATGCAACGTAAGGATGCAAGAACATAGAAACAGGGTTTTATCACAACATCAACTTGTGCATCAACTTCTGCATCGTAATTTTTCCATTAAAATTGCTTATTGGAAGTGCTTATGCATCTATCAAGATCACAAGCAAATGTCATCACTCAACATAGAAATCTCAAAAGTAAATTGCAACAACAACGTGACTGAGAAAGTTTTGATATTAACAGGACTGAAGCTGCATAGTACAAATCAGATACAGTCTTTTGCAAAGTTGTCTTTTATTCTCACTTGCTCCTATAGTGTTAGTTTACCTTTTGGAGTTATTTACTAATTTTAACTTCCTGACTAGGTTTATATTGATATATATATAAACAAAAATACTCCGATGCAATTAGCTATGATAAAATATCATACATGCTATTTATTTATATTTACTTATCTCCTGCTTTATGATCAGAGAATCATTTAACACTGTGTACATACTGCTCCCTCCTCCTCCTTTTTCCCCTAACAACCCCATGAGATGGTTTTAAAACATAGGATGCATAAAATAAATGCACAAAATAAAGAAGAAATTATTGTGCAGCCAATTCTTAATCCCACATGTATGTGGGATACTTTCTTTCTTTCTTTCTTTCTTTCTTTCTTTCTTTCTTTCTTTCTTTCTTTCTTTCTTTCTTT
>BLBF01000041.1:1388501-1411455 GCA_015471245.1 Laticauda colubrina
TTTCTTTCTTTCTTTCTTTCTTTCTTTCTTTCTTTCTTTCTTTCTTTTTTTCTTTCTTTCTTTCTTTCCTTTCTTTCTTTCTTTTTCTTTCTGTCCTTTCCTTCCATCCCTCTTTCTTCCTTTCACTTCCTTTCTCACTCTTTTTCTTTCTTTCCCATGGTAGATTTGTATGTAAATAAAGCTATCAGAGAAATTATACTATAAAATATACTTTGACTTTTAAAGTAAAAGGAAGGGAAAGAAATATACACATTTGGAAATATTATGAGAAATAAGAAGCTGGAAACATCATAAAAAACAGGGGAGATGAAACTGAAAATATTAGTGGCAAGCATAACAGGAGGTTAAACATCTTTAAGGATGAAATGACATCTCTAATCAAACAACTGCATCTTAAGAGAGGAAGCTTTCAGCCCTGCAGTGACCTGGAATAAAGCTGCCAAAATAATAAGACTCTCAGTTCCACTCCGATGCTTCTGTAGGTGTCAATAATGAAATCTGAGATCAATATTCATTTCAAATCACTTCATATGAAAGTGGCAGGGAAGAAAATAAGTCCTTGTCCTAGACATAGGAGTGGGATTCTACTGGTTTGGATCAATTCTATAGAACCGGTTGTTATGATTCTGTGCAGTTCGGAGAACCAGAAAATCATACCCCTAGTTGGCCCCACCCCTGTGTCCTGTCCTCCCCTCCCCACCCGGTCAGTCTTTATCATGCATGCCTGACATCGTGCATGCCCGACATTGCTGACTGCATTCTCCCCCCCGCGGCAAGGATCTTCAAACTTGGCAAGTTTAAGACTTGTGGACTTCAACTCCCAGAATTTCTGAGCTATCTTGACTGGAGAAGGAATTCTGGGAGTTGAAGTGCACAAGTCTTAAAGCTGTCAATTTTGAAGACCCAGCCTTAAGATATTCCTTTCCCCCCCCTCCCAACAGTCAGCTATTCTGACGATCAGCTGTGCCGGGATCCCTCTCACTGTCTTACTGCTTCACCCAGGAGGCCTCCTTGAGGCTCAGGAGGCAAAAAGGGACACACTCCATTTTTTTCCTTCCTTGGCACCAGAGAAGCTTCCTGGGAGCAAAAACAGCCCCTCAGGAAACTTCCCTGAGGTCCAGGAGACCCAAAAATGGGAGGGGTTTGCTGTAAAAAGAAGTCACACCCACCCAGTCACATGACGATGGCCTCCACATGACGAAGACCCCAACCAATCATTCTCTTGGTCAATCCTGATCCAACTTTTCATGACTGTGGAGGTGAAAATAGAGCAAGTTTCATTATGAGAAAAAATGGTGGGAAATGTTACAATAAAAGAAATTCAACCGAATATTCACTTGAAATATATGAGGAGTCCTTGGTGCTCTCTGAGCTTAAGCCCATGTCACACTGCACCAACGGATGGAAAGAGGATGTAAAACGGAAAGAAACACTTGCCATCCGTTGGTTAACGTGATTCATCCATTCTGTACTCACTGCCTCCGTTTTTCATCCTCTCTATCCGTCCAGCATCCATCGACTGAGGTTCCATCCGCTCAAAAAGTTTTGAGCTGCTCAAAACTTTTTGAGCAGAAAATGTATCCAACGCATCCGTTCTGCATCCGCAACGCATACGGGGAACATCCGTTCTACATCCGTCGTCATCTGTTACGCAACCACTATATCCGCTAGGCATCCGCTGCGCATCCGCGCAACTCAAATCCGCTCCAGCGGAAAACGGACACAGGGTGGAAGCGAAACGGACACGGAACGGACGCGCAGCGTTAGTAGCATGGACAGAGAAAGGATGAAAGCGGATGCAGCTCGCAAAGAAAGCATTTAAAACGGAAAAAATGTTCGCAGAGGGGACCTATCTCGGATATTAAGGATGTCTAGAGGATGCAAAAGGACACCTAGTGGAAAACCTATATTGCCTATAAAAAGGGGGAGCAACTCACCTGGATCTCACTTTCAGTCCAGCAACCCTGCTGTGCAGACCACTGCAGCCTTCATCTGGCTCTTGCTCTTCTACAGCATCCATTGATGTCCACCATGGATCGTAACACAGTCCTTTTGGTAGCCACCATCGTTCTGCAACAGCGCGAAGCCATCTACAGGCTCTTTCACCTGTTCTACAGGAAGAAAAGGAGGCAGCCAAGAAGTGTCTGGGTCCAAAGATGGATCACGAGAAGAGCAGAGTACAGACTGTATAACAAGCTAATGGTGGAGCTGAGGAACGAAGACCCTCGTGCATTCCAGAACTTCATGAGGATGCCTCCAGCCATGTTTGATGAAGTTGTGGAGCGGCTGAGACCCAGGTTGACCAAGGCAAACACCAACTTCCTGACTCTGCACCACCTGGCCTCAGGGACCACCTACAGGAGCATGCAGTATGGCTGGAGGGTGCCACACAACACCATCAGCATTGTGGTCAGAGAAGTGGTGCAGGCCATCATCGAAGAATACCTGGAGGAGCTCCTCCAGTGCCCCTCCACTGAAGAAGGCTGGAAGAAAGTTACAGAGCAGTGGTATCAGAAGTGGAACTTCCCCCATACCGTTGGAGCCATAGATGGGAAGCACGTGGCCTGCAAAGGTCCAGCCAAGTCGAGGTCCACTTATTTCAACTACAAGGGCTTCTTCAGCATCATCCTCTTCGCCATGGTCAATGCTGACTACTACTAAGTTCTACTTAGTAGACTACTACTACTACAATGCTGACTACTACTAAGTTCATGTACATTGATGCTTCAGCCAATGGGTCAGCTTCAGATGCCCAGGTATACAACGCCAGTCACCTCAAGGAGGGGCTGGAACGCAACCTCATCATGGGCTTCCCAGATCCAGACCCCCTGCCCAATGACACGCAAGATGTGCCCTACTTCATCGTGGGGGATGACACCTTCTCCCTCAGAACCTACCTCATGAAGCCCTACACTTCCAGACTCCTCACCCGTGAAGAGAGGATCTTCAACTACAGGCTGTCCAGGGCAAGGTGGGTGGTGGAGAACACCTTTGGCATCCTGGCCAACAGGTTCCAGGTACTTCTCACCACCATGCAGAGACCGTGAGGAGAGACCGTGAGGAGTCCGTGAGGAGGATCGTGGAAGCTTGCTGCATCCTGCACAATCTCATGCGCACCCGCTACCCAGTGTTGCAGAACAGGCTCGTGGACCTCCAACAAGGCAATGGGGACATGGAGCCTGGGGAATGGAGGCAAGGGCAAAACCTGATAGACACTAAGGATGTGCAAGGCCTCAACAGAGCTTCACGTGAAGGGAAGAAGCAGTGAAACCTCCTGAGACACTGGTGCAACTCCCCAGCTGGAGCAGTGGAGTGGCAGGACAGGATGATAGATGATTAATGGATGCTTCCTTCAGCCTGTCTCATCACACTGATGAGATTGGGCCATGTATGTTGGGTGGGCTTACAATGAACAGGGCATTTAATAAAGAGTTGTGTTTATGTTGACATGTGTGGATGATTGATTACATTATTATTGATAATAAAGGGCCATAGGTGTGGCACCTGGGAGGGTGGACCATACAGTCCCATTATGCTTGCACTGGAGGTTTATCTATCCCACAGCTATTATCCATCCCAAAGGTATCCCTGCCTATCCCACAGGTATCCCTGCCCATCCCACAGCTATTACCCATCCCATTGCTATCCTTTCCCATCCCACAAGCATGCAAAGGTTTAAACCATTTCTAAAAGTTTCCACCAAGGCTTTACTGACAAAAATAAATGAAGCAAGTGTGTGAAGCAAAGATAATCTTTATTAATAATAAGCTGTAAAAGAAAAATGACCCAAGTCAAGTGTCCAAAGCAAAAATAAAGTCAGCAGGTAGCCACCCAGTCTCTGGCACTCTTCTTGGTCACTCGGAGGCATGCCCAGACTCAGGGGTGAAGGGTCCAGGTGCTGTGGAGGTGGGTGCTGCTGAAGTGCTGGTCTGAGGCGCCACTGGGGTGCCTGGACCTGAGAGGACAAAAGGAGACGGTGTGTTGAGGAAGCTCTCAGACAGCTGGCTCAGCTCCGGGATGTTGAGAGCCCCTTCCTCCATGACATGGGGTGTCAGCTCCAATACCGATGACAGATGTACTGAGGCCGGGCTTGGCTGTGGGGTGGAGGAAGGAGCAGTGTAGTGGGGCTGTCTGGTCTGCAGCTGGGTGAGGACTGGCGTGGGTGGCATCAGTGGCGTGGGTGGCATCGGTGGCATCAGTGGCACCGGTGGCGTCCGATGTACCTGTGCCTGGACTGGGAAGGGCTGCCTGTGCTGCTGGACCTCCCGGTAGCCGTAGCCTTGGTAGGGAAGGGCCTGTGGAAAGCCTTGGAAGGGCAGTGACATCACCTGGGGTGGAGGAGCAGGCCTGGACTGGGTGGGAGCAGGTTCATCTTGGTCTGGAGGGTTGTGAAGAAGGTCGGTGATCCTGTCCTTCACCACCTGGTACTGGGGCTCCGACATGTTCATGGTTGACATAGGTGAGGAAGGGCTTGCGGTTGGAGGATGAGGCATCGGTGTGTATCAGCTGAGAGAGGAGATCTATGCTGCTCCTGATGGTGTCTCTTATCTCCAGCAGGACAGTGTGGCTCTGCCCCTCTGGTCTGGCTCTCTGCCTTTCTGTGGAGGTGGAGCTGGGGGTGGATGCGGGTTGGGCTGTGGTGGAAGTGCCGTCTCCTTGCTCCCACTGTGTCAGGGGGTCCTCCACGTGCTCTGCCAGGGGTAGTACAGTTGTCGGGGGGGGGGGAGGCTCTGTCGTGGCACGCTCCACAGATACCTGCCTGGACACAGGAGCTGACTCTTTGCCAGAAGAGGACTGGCTCTCAGCAGGCTGCCTGAGAGAGAGGGTTGTGAGAGGGGCTGCTCCTCGGTGACAGATCTCACCCTCCAAGAAGCTGCACTTGGCCATCACGTAGGTCTCCCGGTCCGTCAGCTTGACTGCGGCCTGGCCAGATTTCTTGAGGTGCAGCTTCCCGTACCAGGTGTGCATGTGCTTCCACCAGCCGAGGAGCACCTCCAAAGTGTAGCCCAGGCTCTCCGCCTTCTCTCTCCAAGCAGCCTGCTTCCTCTTGGAGTCTCAATAGAGCCTGTGTCCCTTCCGCCAAAAATATTCATTCTGCCTCAGCCACTCCAGCACCTCCTCCTCATGTTCCTCTTCTATGGTGTATTGCCTCCTCTCCCGTTCATGCATCTGCCTCTTCCTCCCTTTGGCAGGACCATATGGGCCCTCATCAGAAGGGCTTCGAGGTTGTAGGGGCTGCTCCTCCACACCACTACCACCACCAGCAGCAGCAACAACAGTAGCAGCAAAAGCAGGACCACCACCACCAGCAGCAGCAGCAGCAGCTGGGGAGCACCAGCAGCACCAGCAGGACCAGGACCAGGACCAGGAGCACCAGCAGGACCAGGAGCAGCGCCAGCAGAGTAAGCACCAGCAGAACCAGGAGCAGTGCCAGCAAAGTAAGCACCAGCAGAAGCACCAGCACCAGCACCAGGAGCAGTGCCAGCAGAGTAAGCACCAGCAGAAGCACCAGCACCAGGAGCAGTGCCAGCAGAGTAAGCACCAGCAGAAGCACCACCACCAGAAGCAGCATCAGCAGAGTAAGCACCAGAAGAAGCACCACCTCCAGAAGCAGCATCAGCAGAAGCCCCAGCACCAGAAGAGCGAGCCCGGGCAGCAGAACCCCCAGCAGAAGCAAGAGTCAGGGCCAGGGGGTGGGGGGGGGGTGGCCCTGTCCCTCTTGCCAGGGCTGGTAGCAGATGGCAGAGGCTTCTGTTTCTTCCCCATGGTTGTTGGGTTGCTGGCTGGCTGGCTGGCTGGCTGGCAAGCTGTGTCTGGAAGCAGGTCTTTCCTCTGAATGGTGACCTGCTTGTGAGCTGCTTCCCTTTATATCCGTGGGGCTGACGCAATGCATCCTCCCCACATGCGCAGTGAACGCTAAGCATCCACTAGGCATCCGCTAGGCATCTGCTAGGCATCCGCTCTGCATCCGCTTCATCCGCTCGGCATCTGCTCGGCATCCGCTCTTTCTGTTCCGCGTCCGCTTTGCTGTGCTCCCCCAGAAGCCTTGCAGATGTGACATTCGCTTCCATCCGCTTCCATCCGCTAGGCTTCCATGGAGCATCCGTTTTCCATCCGCCCTACGTCCTCCCCCCGTCCATTCCTTTCCGTGTTGTCCGCTCTGGTTATGCAAATTCAGGGCACTTTTGAGAGCGGATAACAACGGATGGAACATTTTGCTCGTCCGCTGTGTCCTTTTTACAAATGTTTTGCATCCGTCGGCCAGTGTGACAGGGCCTTTAATTGTTTTCTTGCAGTCATTTCATTACCCCAACTAGGTATTACCCCAATTAGGTATACAATGCACAGTGCAAAAAACATATATCAGACTAAGTTGCAATGTGAAACACAAACATAAAATAAATACAAGACTGTATTTACACACAAAAGTAGTTTACAGTATTCCAAAGATCTACTACAGCATTATGACTATGAATAGTATCATTGTTCATGAATTTCCTATACCCCTTTTAAGGTTTTTCAGATTTGTACAATTTTTTTTTCTTTTTGTTCGTTGTAAATCTCCAATCATCTTGTTTCACTTTGGTTTTTGCATTGTAAAAAATGAAGAAAGAACAATATTAACTGAATTGGTGAAACTTTAGATTTCCTTTCTCTAACTTATGGTCCACCAGATGTGTTAAATATGGTCTCATTAGCATGGCCCATACCTGGTGGGAGTATTTAAAACCAACAAATCTGCCAAGAATGATTTTGAACAGGAAGGCTGTTCTGAAGTCTAGGTTTATGTGAACGCTGAATATGCAGCCACATTGATTCAATTTATGTACAGCTATTGTGTGACTGAAATTAACAACCCATTTAAACCATGTCTTGAGTTTCTATCAAGGTCAATCCCCAATACTGAAATAGCACAGAAATTATGTCCATACAAACAAACGATTGGGCATTAGAATAGCATCTATAATAAGCCATGATGACATTACACTAATGACTTGTGGGTATAGTGTACTTGTGTCATAATGTCTAATGCATATCTGTTTATGTTATTATCTGTTTATGTTATTATTTGTTGCTTTGCTCCCATCCCAAGTCATTAATTCGTTTGCTAGTGATTTCATATTTCCAGAAGGCTACAAAGTTTAATGTATGGCCAATCTATAGAGCTAAACAACTGTTATTCAGTGGTTCATTTATTTTCTAAACATAGAGACAATATTTAATTCTAACAGTGAAATACAGTTACATGGTCATCTTGGGATTTTCTGCTAGTTGGTTACTGTAATTTTTATAAAACTGTATTACATTGGGTTTTCACATTTTCAATCCATTTTGTCAGTATATAAGAACACATACTTATGGACCCGCTGAAAATTACATGAATAGAATTTTTACTTTTATGTTTAGTTCCCTTGCATTACTGGCTTTTCTTAAATAGTCTGTTGTCCATATAACAACCAAAGCCACAACCCACAAGCTTTCATAACTAACCTTAGCCTTTAATTTACTAAGAATGTATAATTTGTACAATGAAAATAGCCATTATAAAGGTAGTTGTTTCTACTGCAATATTCAGTTCAGTTTCCTCCCAAAGCATGATATTTTTCTATTCCAAACTCTGTGCATATTATTTGCAAACTCTTTTATATGGTTTGAAATATTAATATTCCTTTAACATAGATACTTCATTGGCTGAAATACCCCTTCTTCCTGTCTCAAGATGATGAATATATTTGGAAGAGAAAATGCAAAACCTCTCCAACCAAACCTCAATAATATACACAGTTACAATTCCCAATTGTCTTTATTTGGTCTTTGCCTCTTGTTGGAATTTCTTTGCTGTTAAAGTAATAAGTTCACTTTGTACAGTATTTCAACATTATTAAATTAATGTCCCAGTTTTTAAAAAGAGACAAAGTAAATAAAAAGTCAACATGATGTTCTGGACTGCTCCGTCAAAGCTCTACCCCTTTAAACAGGGATGTGACACTGACACACATCCCAAAGGAGCAAGGCTTCTATCATGTGATTCCAATTGCCATCTTGACTTTTCTGACACATACTTCCCTCCATGGATACTACTGGTACCAGTGAAAAGTCTTGTACCCAAGTAGCTGTTCACTACATCTCAGCATAGAAGTGTTAAATTTATGTTTTACTGACAAAGAAATAAAGGGTTCGGGTAAAACATAAATTCAACACAAAAATAGTTTGTTGTGAAAGTGACTGCCTGGGAAGGCCCTTAGATTGGGGCTGAACTTTTGGCAAAAATGGAAGCAGTATATTCTCTCCCATAATTGAATAGACCAGGTTGCCCTGGTAGATTGGTTCCACTAGAGAAAAAAAAAACACTTTCTCAGTATGGCAGGCTATCTTTTAACAAAACTGCAGCATAGTTATTACACAACTATGGTTCCATTATATAAGTGTAAATTCTTTTCAAATATCTAGGAAATACCTTTCAGATTATATTAAGATAAATGTGCTAAACCTGTATGCTCTGTACAGCCACAATAAAGTTACTGTTTGAAACATACCTTGCAAAGTTATAAACTCTATTAAAGTGACTTCTGATTTAATAAATTGAAAATCTGGTTATAAGAATATTGGTAAAGTGTTGTCATGTTATAAAAAAGATTGAGAAAAGAAAATGCACAACCACTGAGCCCTGGGAAAGCGAAAAAGAAAAAATAAAACAAAACATCTAGGATAAAACATCTCAAAAAATTAATTTTAATGTTACTGAAGTTATGTCATTTACTTCCATTATGGTACTGAAATATGATAACCAATATGCTGACAATAACTTCCCAGACCCAATGGGAGAATCAGAATATCTAACTCGGTGCCTGAGACTGCCAGGTTTTGAACAGGGAAAAGGGAAAACAGAATGATTGTTATTTCAGAAGTCTTCTGATTTCAGGATTGTGTCATCTTTGTTTCTTTTTAGGATTGGACCCCTAAATGTTACATTTTGAGAGTCTTCCTGGACTCAAGACTCCTTGTAGAAGATGAGGCCAGGAGAATGTGTGCATCCAAAGACTAGTATGCCATATACTAGCAATCTTACCTGAAAGATTGGGTTGGTGACACATGCCCATCTCCCAATTAGATTATTCTAATTTAGTATATATGGGACATCAAGAAACTTCAATTGATTTTGAATGTGTGGCCCATCTGTTTACTGTCCAGTCACATTACTGTACTGCCATGCTACACTGCTAATGTGAGAGCTACAGTGAATTTAAAATGTTTGTTTTAGAAGGATCAGGGCCTCAGTGTCCAAAGGCCCTGTCACACTGGCCGACGGATGCAAAACATTTGTAAAAAGGACACAGCGGACGAGAAAAATGTTC
Source organism: Laticauda colubrina (assembly GCA_015471245.1). Taxonomy (NCBI): domain Eukaryota; kingdom Metazoa; phylum Chordata; class Lepidosauria; order Squamata; family Elapidae; genus Laticauda; species Laticauda colubrina. Next base: position 1,397,858 of record BLBF01000041.1, read on the forward strand.
CATCCGTTGTTATCCGCTCTCAAAAGGGGCAAAAATTTGCATAACCAGAGCGGACAACACGGAAAGGAACGGACGGGGGGAGGACGTAGGGCGGATGGAAAGCGGATGCTCCACGGAAGCCTAGCAGATGGAAGCGGATGAGAGCGGATGGCACATCCGCAAGGCTTCCGGGGGAGTGCAGCAAAGTGGACGCGGAATGGATACAGCGGATGCAGAGCAGACGCCAAGCAGATGAAGCGGACGCACAGCGGATGAAGTGGATGCACAGCGGATGAAGCGGATGCAGAGCGGAAGCCTAGCGGAAGCCTAGCGTTCACTGCGCATGCAGGGAGGATGCATTGCGTCAACCCCGCGGATATAAAGGGAAGCAGCTCCCAAGCAGGTCACCATTCAGAGGAAAGACCTGCTTCCAGACACATCGACTGCCTTGCCAGCCTGCCCTGCCTGCCTACCTGCCAGCCTTGCTGCCTGCCTCCCTGCCAGCCTTCCTGCCAGCCTGCCTGCCAGCCTTGATGCCTGCCTTCCTGCCAGCCTGCCTGCCTGCCTGCCAGCCTTGGTGCCTGCCTGCCAGCCTTCCTGCCAGCCTCCCTGCCAGTCTTCCTGCCAGCCTGCCTGCCAGCCTTGATGTCTGCCTTCCTGCCAGCCTGCCTGCCTGCCTACCTGCCAGCCTTGCTGCCAGCCAGCAACCTCACAACCATGGGGAAGAAGAGAAAGCCTCAGCCATCTGCTGCCAGCCCTGGCAAGAGGGACAGGGCCACCCTCCCACCCCCTGGCCCTCACTCTGCTTCTGCTGGGGCTTCTGTAGCATGGGCTCGCTCTTCTGGGACTGGGGCTTCTGCTGCTTCTGCTTCTGAAGGAGCTGATGATGCTGCACAGGCAGTGGTGATTCTGCTGGTGCTTACTCTGCTGAAGCTGCTCCTCGTCCTGCTAGTCCTGCTCGTCCTGCTGGTCCTGCTGGTCCTGCTCGTGCTCCTGGTCTTGCTCGTCCTGCTGGTTCTGCTCGTGCTCCTGGTCTTGCTCATCCTGCTGGTCCTGCTGGTGCTCCTGGTCCTGCTGGTGCTCCTGGTGCTTACTCTGCTGCTGCTGCTGGTGCTTACTCTGCTGCTGATGATCCTGGTCCTGCTGGTGCTGCTGGCGCTGCTGCAGCTGCTGATCCTGGTCCTGCTGCTGGTGGTGGTGGTGTGGAGGAGCAGCCCCTACAACCTGGAAGCCCCTCTGATGAGGGTCCATGTGTTCCTGCCAAAGGGAGGAAGAGGCATATGCGAGAATGGGAGAGGAGGCAACACTCCATCGAGGAGGAACATGAGGATGAGGTGCTGGAGTGGCTGAAAGAGAATGACTATCTATGGCGGAAGGGACACAGGCTCTACAGGGACACCAAAAGGAAGCAGGCTGCTTGGAGAGAGAAGGCGGAGAGCCTGGGCTACACTTTGGAGGTGTTCCTCGGCTGGTGGAAGTACATGCACACCTGGTACGGGAAGCTGCACCTCAAGAAATCTGGCCAGGCCGCGGTCAAGCTGACGGACAGAGAGACCTACGTCATGGCCAAGTGCAGCTTCCTGGAGGGTGAGATCCGCCACCGAGGAGCAGCCCCTCTCACAACCCTCTCTCTCAGGCAGCCTGCAGAGAGCCAGTCCTCTTCCGGCCGAGAGTCAGCTCCTGTCTCCAGGCAGGAGTCTGTGGAGCGTGCCACGACGGAGAACCTGCGGACAGCTGTTCTAACTGTGGTGGAGCGCGTGGAGGACTCCCTGGCACAGTGGGAGAAAGGAGACGGCACTTCCACCACAGCCCAACCCGCATCCACCCGCAGCTCCACCTCCACAGAAAGGCAGAGAGCCAGACAGGAGGGGCAGAGCCACACTGTCCTGCTGGAGATAAGAGACACATCAGGACCAGCATAGATATCCTCTCTCAGCTGGTCAACACCAACTCCTCATCCTCCAACCACAAGCCCTTCCTCACCTATGTCAACCAGACCCTCACGGATATGGCGGAACCCCAGTACCAGGTGGTGAAGGACACGATCTGCTTCACAACCATTCAGATCTTGATGAACCTGCTCCCACCCAGTCCAGGTCTGCTCCTCCACCCCAGGTGATGTCCCTCCCATTCCAAGGCTTTCCACAGGCCCTCACCTACCAGGGCTACAGCTACCAGGAGGTCCAGCAGCACAGGCAGCAGCCCTTCCCAGTCCAGGCACAGACTCATCAGATGCCACCATTGCCACCAGTTCCACTGATGCCACCGATGCCACTCACGCCACTGCTGCCGACACCACCGATGCCACCCACATCACCGATGCCACCCACGCCAGTCATCACACAGCTGCAGACCAGACAGCCCCACTACACTGCTCCTTCCTCCACCCCACAGCCAAGCCCGGCCTCAGTACATCTGTCATCGGTACTGGGGCTGACACCCCATGGCATGGAGGAAGGAGCTCTGAACGGGGCTGAGCCAGCTGTCTGAGAGCTTCCTCAACATAGCATCACCTGTTGTCCTCTCGGGGCCAGGCACCCCAGTGGCGCTTCAGACCAATACTCCAGCAGCACCCACCTCCACAGCACCTGGACCTTCACCCCTGAGACTGGGCACACCTCTGAGTGACAGAGAAGAGTGCCAGAGACTGGGTGGCTACCTGTAGACTTTATTTGGACACTTGACTTGGGTCATTTTTCTTTTACAGCTTGTTGTTAATAAAGATTATCTTTGCTTCACACACTTGCTTCATTTATTTTTGTCAATAAAGTCTTGGTGGAAACTTTTAGAAATGGTTCAAGCCTTTGCATGCTTGTGGGATGGGTAAGGATAACAGTGGGGTGGTCAGGGATACCTTTGGGATGGGTTAGGATATCTCTGGATGGGTTAAGATAGCTGTGGGATGGGTTGAGATAGCTGTGGGGATAGATAAACCTCCAGTGCAAGCATAGTGGGACTGTATGGTCCACCCTCCCAGCTGCCACACATATGGCCCTTTATTATCAATACTAATGTAATCATTGATCCACACATGTCAACATAAACACAGCTCTTTATTAAATGCCCTGTTCATTGTAGGCCCACCCAACATACATGGCCCAATCTCATCAGTGTGATGAGACAGGCTGAAGGAAGTATCCATTAATCATCTATCATCCTGTCTTGCCACTCCACTGCTCCAGCTGGGGAGTTGCACCAGTGTTTCAGGAGGTTGCGCTGCTTCTTCCCTTCACGTGAGGCTCTGTTGGGGCCTTGCACATCCTCAGTGTCCATCAGGTTTAGCCCTTGCCTCCATTCCCCAGGCTCCATGTCCCCATTGCCTTTTTGGAGGTCCACGAGCCTGTTCTGCAACACTGGGTAGCGGGTGCGCATGAGATTGTGCAGGATGCAGCAAGCTTCCACGATCCTCCTCACGGTCTCTGGGCGATGCTGCATGGTGGTGAGAAGTACCTGGAACCTGTTGGCCAGGATGCCAAAGGCGTTCTCCACCACCCGCCTTGCCCTGGACAGCCTGTAGTTGAAGATCCTCTCTTCATGGGTGAGGCGGCATCTGGAAGTGTAGGGCTTCATGAGGTAGGTTCTGAGGGAGAAGGCGTCATCCCCCACAACGAAGTAGGGCAAATCTTGCATGTTGTTGGGCAGGAGGTCTGAATCTGGGAAGCCCATGATGAGGTTGCGTTCCAGCCCCTCCTTGAGGTGACTGGCGTTGTATACCTGGGCATCTGAAGATGACCCGTTGCCTGAAGCATCGATGTACATGAACTTGTAGTCAGCATCCACCATGGTGAAGAGGACGATGCTGAAGAAGCCCTTGTAGTTGAAATAAGTGGACCTCGACTTGGCTGGTGCTTTGCAGGCCACGTGCTTCCCATCTATAGCTCCAACGGTGTGGGGGAAGTTCCACCTCTGATACCACTGCTCTGCAACTTTCTTCCATCCTTCTTCAGTGGAGGGGCACTGGAGGAGCTCCTCCAGGTATTCTTCAATGATGGCCTGCACCACTTCTCTGACCACAATGCTGATGGTGTTGTGTGGCACTCTCCAGCCGTACTGCATGCTCCTGTAGGTGGTCCCTGAGGCCAGGTGGTGCAGAGTCAGTGCCACCTTGAGCCCAGGGTCCAGGCTGGGCCAGAAGTTGGTGTTTGCCTTGGTCAACCTGGGTGTCAGCCACTGCACAACTTCGTCAAACATGGCTGGAGGCATCATCATGAAGTTCTGGAATGCACGAGGGTCAGCTCCACCATCAGCTTGTTGTATAGTCCGTACTCTGCTCTTCTCCCGATCCATCTTCAGACCTAGACGCTTCTTGGCGGCCTCCTTTTCTTCCCGTAGTAGAGTTGAAAGAGCCTGTAGATGGCTTCGCACTGTTGCAGAATGATGGTGGTTACCAAAAGGACTGTGTTACGATCCATGGTGGACATGACTGGATGTTGTGGAAGAGCAAGAGGCAGATGAAGGCTGCAGAGGTCTGCACAGCAGGGCTGATGGTCTGAAAGTGAGATCCAGGTGAGTTGCTCCCCCTTTTTATATGCAATATAGGTTTTCCCCTATGTGTCCTTTTGCATCCTCTAGGCATCCTCAATATCCGAGATAGGTCCCCTCTGTGAACGTTTTTTCCGTTTAAAACGCTTTCTTTGCAAGCTGCATCCGCTTTCATCCTTTCTCCGTCTGTGCTACTAACGCTGCCCGTTCGTTCCGCGTCCGTTCAGCTTCCTCCCTGTGTCCGCTTTCTGCTGGAGCAGATTTGAGTTGCGCAGATGCGCAGCAGATGCCTAGTGGATGTAGCGGATGCGTAACGGATGACGACGGATACAGAACGGATGTTCCCCGTATGCCTAGCGGATGCAGAATGGACGCGTTGGATACATTTTCCGCTCAAAAAGTTTTGAGCAGCTCAAAACTTTTTGAGCGGATGGAACCTCAGTCGACGGATGGTGGATGGATAGAGAGGAAGAAAAACGGACGCAGTGAGTACAAAACGGAAGCATCGCGTTAACCAACGGATGGCAAGTGTTTTTCTCCGTTTTACATCCTCTTTCCATCCGTTGGTGCAGTGTGACATGGGCTTAAGAGACTTCCTTTCCCAGATAGAATATGCTTATGTCATCCAGATACCCAGAGAAGATCTAGGAATTAATAGAGGAGATGGTGGGTACTCCTCTCCTATTGAACAGCCTGCTCTCTATGTTAAGAATGGCCCCATCATCATGCCCAATGTTTTGTCAGAAAGCCTTTGGGATTTTACCTTTACCTTTGCTTTTAATATCCTACTATAATATGCGATCTTCTTCATTTAATATCCACAAATCACCTAGATCCAACAGAGCTTTTGGCTAGAGTCAATAAATAAAAAATGCAAATGACATAAATTGATGCAGATGGCACAAATGACTTATATTCAGATTTAACAGACATTCAGATTTAATGGAGATTCCCTATGCCCAGACAGTTACTTTCATTGAAGGTTTATCTTGTATATTTTTCCTTTCTGTTTGGAAATGTGAGCATATAATGGTTAATTCAAAACCATTCCTCCCCAATAAATATGTTAATCTCTTTAACAAATCCTTTGTATGCATGCTTAACCACAAACAAAGTTTATTGTATAAGCCCTTGATTGTGATCCATCTTCTCTGGCATTTTGCAAGAAATATACCAACTTTCATTTTCTGTATGATAGTTATGAAACTATGAAGGACGTGTGTTTAATCATAAAGTATTCTGTGAAAATAAAACATTAAAAGAACAAGGAAGGCATTGCAACAAGGTAGATCACGTCAATGTTATGGGGTAAAAGAAAAAAAAAAGAAAAGTGTAACCAATGCTCAATACCTGCTGCAAAATGTATATATGTATATATATTTGTTTATATGCTTGTTTGTTTCTTTTTAAATGTTTTAAATATATAAAACTTAAATAAACCTTATTTTATTAAAAGAAAAAAGAAACTATAAATTAATCAGTTGTTCCTCTGTAATTAAGCTCTTCCTCTTGCCTTTGCCCACCTCTGCAAGCTCATGCAATTGAATGCAGAATTTCTACACCGGTATCTATCTTTTTAGATTATCACACAAACCACAGAAATTGGCAGTCTTCCAGAATTTAGGGACTACTTCAGAACACTATTTGTGGCTACATGAAGCAAGGCCAAAAAAACAAAGGAAGATATAAAATCACCCTGAGACAATCAAGGCATAGACTAAAAATGCATTTTTAGATATAGGTCATGTTTAAAATAATACATGTTCCAATATATACAAATGCCAAGCCTAATGTTTATACACATAAATTTAAACAATTCCTCTGTCATATGACTCAGCCTGAGAAATGAACTAATGAACTTAGTTTAAAGCAGAAACAGAACCTGGAAAGGGGAACGGGAGTGTCAGCAATGTTCAGGCTGCTTTAACAAGGGATGTACAGTATGGGACATCAGCTAGCAGAGTTAATTCAAACTGCTACTGGTGAATTCCATTCTTCTGACTTCCTAACATGAATTTTTAGCTTGCTTCTCTCTTCACTTTTCCTCTTGGGGCATTTTGGTCAAGAGACATAACAAGTTTCAAAATAAGTTATTATGATGTTGCTTTGGGCTCATGCTATACTCTTTGGATTGTGTATGCCATTCACTCACCAAGCGTCAAGAGGATATGAATCACAGGTGACCGTAGGACTTTCCAAAAAAAGCAGAGTTCTACCACTATAGATTTCTCACTATGGAAAAGAGAAGTCTAAAGGTCAAGATAGAAATATAAGTCAAGCTACACCTATCACCTCTGGGTATAATATGTGCTTCTTTAGCATTAACTCCCCCCTTCCTAGAACAAAATTAAGGATGATCTTATTTGTAATTTTCATAAGATTCATGGAGGATGAGATGTAATCAGGGGTGGGCTTCAAAATTTTTAGCAAGGGGCTCTCTGCCCTAATGACCAGCTGGGTGGGCACGGGTGGTCATGTGACTGGGTGGGTGTGGCCAACTCGATGTCGCTTCTTTGTCCTAATTACATATATATATATATATATATATATGTGTGTGTGTGTGTGTGTATGTGTGTATGTATGTGTGTGTGTGTTTTCTTAAGTTTTTGCGGGTATTTATATGTATGGTATTCAGATTTGTTCGGGGATTTTTCCACATCATTATAGTTGTGCTTTTAAAGTTGTAGCAACTTTTCGGCAGGATCTCATCTGCCATCATCAGGCTTCTGTATTGTGTTCGTCTGTGAGTCAGACTTTCACAATCATTTCTGTTTTAAATTTGGTGCTACTCTATGCTGTGCCAGAATGGTTTTCTCTTCATACTGATTGGTTGGGAATCTTGGTCTGTGTTTATTGGTCTTGGAGTTTGCTGTGTTCTGCTTGATTTTTCTAATATCTTCTGTCTGTTTTTTAGCTTTTTTTTGTCTGTAATACCGTGTTTCTCCAACAATACGGCCTCCACCAATAGGAAGGCCCAGCATGATTTCTAGGCATGAGGTGAAATTAAGCCCTGCCCCCCAAATTTAGGCCTGTTTAAACCATGTGTTTCCCTGCCATTTCTCACATCATTCGTTAGAACTACACAAGGTGAAGACAAAGGTGAAGGGCAGGGGGAGAAAACTTGCCTTTAGGAATGCCCTGCAGGTAGCCAAGGCTAGAATACCACGATAGTCAATAGAAGCTCCCCGAAGGCAGAATTCCCAGCCGCTTCAGGGCGTGGCATGGCTGCCTGTGTCCCTTCGCCTTTAGGCAGTCTCTTTTGGGTGATGGAAGCTCCCAAGTGCAGTCATCAGTCACTTCGATTGGCTGGGAGAAGCGGCCTGGGGGTGAGCACACACACACATTCCCCTCACCGCGAGACCATTTCTATTGGCCGATGAAAGCTCCCTTGAAGGAAGAGTCCCCAGCCGCTTTGGGGCATGGCATGGCTGCCCATGTCCCCTCACCTTTAGGCAATCTCTTTCGGGTGAATAGAAACTCCCCAAGTGCTGTCACCAGCCACTTCGATCAGCCGGTAGAAGCGGCCTTGGAGCGAGCGCACACACACACTCCCCTCGCCGTGAGACTGCTTCTTTCAGCTGATGAAAGCTCCCTTGAAGGAAGAGTCCCCAGCTGCTTCAGGGCGAGGCGTGGCTGCCCATGTCCCCTTGCCTTTAGGCAGTATCTTTCAGGTGATGGAAGCTCCCCAAGTGCAGTCACCAGCCACTTTGATCGGCCAGTAGAAGCAGTCTCGGGGCAAAGGCACACACACACTCCCCTCACTGCGAGGCTGCTTCTATCGCTGATCGAAGTAGGCTGGTGACTGCTCTTGGGGAGATTCCATTGCCTGAAAGTGACTGCCTAATGGCGAGGGGACATGGGCAGTCACACCCTGCCCCGAAGCAGCTGGGGACTCTGCCTTCGGGGAGCTTTTGTTGACTGATAGAAGTGGCCTCGTGGCGAGGGGAGTGTGTATGTGTGCTCGCCCCCAGGCTGCTTCTACCAGTCGATCAAAGTGGTTGGTAACTGCACTTGGGGAGATTCCATCGCCTGAAAGATACTGCCTAAAGGCGGGGGGACACGGGCAGCCATGCCATGCCATGCCCCGAAGCGGCTGGGGGATCTGCCTTCAAGGAAGCTTTCATCGGCCGATAGAAGAGGCCTCGCAGCGAGGGGAGTGTGTGTGCGCGCTTGCCCTGACACCACTTCTACCGGCCAATCAAAGTGGCTGGTGACTGCACTTGAGGAGCTTCCATCGCCCAAAATATACTTCCTAATGGCAAGGGGACAATGGCAGCCACGCCTCACCCCGAAGTGGCTGGAGACTCTGCCTTTGGGGAGCTTTCGTCGGCCAATAGAAGCAGCCTCACGGTAAGGTACGTGCCTATGGGCCGCTCTAGGTGGAGGAGGAAATTAAATAACCCCCAAAAAGACAGTCTAGCCATTTTTGGGGGGTCAAAAAGAAAAAGGCCTGGCCTTATTTTGTGCGAAACACGGTACAGACAAAATCAGTAAGATACTACACACGCATCACATCAAGATAGCCTTCAAAACAGACAGAAAAATAGAAGCCATCCAAGAAACCTCAAAGATAAAATTGACCTGGAAAACCAAAGCATATATGAAGTCCCCTGTACATCATGCCCTGCCACATACATGGGACAGACCAATAGAAGAATAAGTACCCACCTGGATGAACACAAAAATGCAGTAAAAAAACTGGAACACACTTCCTCATTAGTCCAACATATGAAAGCCACAGGTCATAGCATTGACTTCAATGGCACTAGAACCCTAGCCACTATAGAAAACCCCAGCTACAGAATTATCAGAGAAGCCATAGAGATTGAAAAAAGACCTGAAAGCACGAACAGAAGAGATGACTCCACCAGACTGTCAATTATCTTGAAACCTGCACTCTCAAACAAAAAAATCTTCACACCACAAGCCAAGCAAACATCTGGGCACAAACAGACCCCCCCCCCCCGATACCTCCAGCTCAAACACATGCTAACCAGGCACCCAGATGAAACCTAGCTTCTTAATAAATGATAGCTGTCCATTTACTCGGAGCCAAGCCATACTAAAAGCCTCCAATACAGGAAACACAATGTTGCAAGCCAATCAAGACCAAAAAAAAAAAAAGTTACAAAACAGACAGAAGATATTAGAAAAACCAATCAAGCAGAAGACAGCAAACTCCAAGACCAATAAACATAGATCAAGACTCCCAACCAATCAGGATGAAGAAAAAAGCCATTCTGGCACAGCGTAGGCTAGCCACAAATTTAAAACCGAAACGGCTGTGAAAGTCTGACTCACAGACGAACACAATACAGAAGCCTGATGATGGCTTCTGCCGAAACGTTGCTACAACTTTAAAAGCACAACTATAATGACGTGGGAAAATACCCGAACAAAGCTGAATACCATACACACACACACACACACCAAAAAGTTGTTTATTATTTCATGCATTTAATACTTAAATAAAAGAAACCAGGCTTTATAGTAGTGACTGTGAGAGGGATCTTGGAGTTTTAATGGAGTTCCTGGTGAGTTACGTGATTCTTATTATTTGTGAATTAATCCCCTGGAAGGCTAGTGGCTATGTTATCTGATTTTCTCAATGGCTCTCCCTCCCAAGCACTGAGTGGATTGTTTATCTAGTTTGCAACATTTTTATGAGGTGTGAAATGCTCTTGGCTGAAGGCCCAGAAGTTCAATTAAGTCTATTAAGAGCTTTCCCTTGCTACTTGTCTTACTGAGGTTATTGGGGGCTCTCTGAGCCCCGCAGTCTTAACTCTCCCAAGCCGCTGCGAGCTCCCAGCAGCCCAACCCTGGATGTAATAGGTGATGCCTCAGACCAAATTCATCTTGTTCTCCCATGTATACATCATCTTATTTAACTGAGATTTTCATTAGCTGCCCATTTTCTTCGCGATGTTTCCATCTTCCATCCTTACTGCTGTGACACCAAAGATCCTGTATGAACTGAATAAAGTTTCTTATTACACCAAACAGGAAAACTATCATTTTTAAATCTTAATTCCAAAACATGCTCATTTTAGATCATTCATTCAATTGTGTCATATATAAATTTAACGAGTGTTCCTTCTTTCTCATGATCCAACTCATTAATAAAATATTAAAGAATTCTGGGCCCAACATCAAACTGTATGGTGTATTTTATCAAATGTTTTGCTGAAAATGAGATACATATGAGCCATGGTGGTGCGGTGGTTAGAGTGCAGTACCGCAGGCTACTTCTGTTGACTGCTGGCTGCCTGTAATTTGGCAGTTCAAATCTCACCAGGCTCAAGGTTGACTCAGCCTTCCACCCTTTTGAGGTGGGTAAAATGAGGATCCAAAATTGTTAGGGCAATATGCTGACTCTGTAAACTGCTTAGAGAGGGCTGCAGAGTTCTGTAAAGTGGTATATAAGTCTAGGTGCTATTGCTATTGCTACATTGTATCAACTTTCTCACCAAAATCAAAATAATGAAGTTATCCTTGACAAATCTGTGCTGGCTTAAAATTATCACTGTACTGACTTCAAGTTAACTACAGACTTCTATGTTCTGCTTTAGAATCTTCCTATGTAGTTTTTTTTTTTTTTTTACTTCTGGCAGCTTCTTGTTAACAATGTTGAAACCTACTGGGATGGTATGCTTAGCATATACCCTAATTATATAATTTAGATGCTGAGGAACCAGTGAAAAAATGAGATCAAGAATTGAGGCAAGCCACTGATATAATTAAACAGTTCCTGGTACTATTCATATTGCCATATAACCAATCATGTGTTCTGACACTTTCCAAGAGAAATATATATAACTTCATTCTTGCTCTACGCTACATAACATACTGGCTAATTAATGCCAAGGATACATCTGCACAGTCTATATTTAGTCCAGGATGTTCCTCAATTCAGATGATGCAATCTGCACTTTGTCTTCAGTTCTCTGATTTGTTAGCCATTTCTAGGTTTCTTAGCAAAAATATAACTTTACTGAATACATATTTATTTTATACATCATTCCAGTTTTAGCTTAAGTAAATATCTCAGGACATCTCTACTCCAATTTCCACTAGTTTGACATTGTATATCATTTTTGGAATAATTTACAAGAAACCTGAAATTGTTTTAAAAAGAGGTGGTGGTATTTTCATTGTTTGAACTGCTGATACATCCCAAGAGAGTACATCTATGTTCAGTCAAAACCTAAATCATAGTTTAATGTTACAAGAATATGTTCCTAGGTTCTACATTCCCCTTTTTTCTGGTATGATTATAAGGAGGTCAAAATTTTCTACTTTTATTTTAGAGCAGCCATATTTAGGGCGTTGTCCAAAATTAAACTGAAGATTTACTATATACCAGTAACTAAATAATCAGCCTTCATACCCTTGCTTGCTTCTATCAAAAATTAACCACAACCTATCCAAATTAGGATTTATCTAAATGGAAAATACTGGTTATAAGCATCACACAATACTGAAAGAAAGTGGTACAAAAATGTGGGGTATATTAAAAGATTAACAGTACACTTTCCTATCTATCTTTAATTCTGTAAATTAAAATGTCCACATTGTGTAATGGATGGCTTATTTTCATATGCACATCCCTGGGCATTTGCAGGAGAAACCTCATTTATAGCTTCTGGCAATTACAACTATAAATTGAGGCCATAATTTAAAATATTCTAGGTTACTGTGTGTTGGTTTCTTATATTTCCAGAAAATGTATGATAGTGACTTTCACAGAAATCTCCTCACAAAAATAAATAGTAAGGGACTAATATAAATTACAACTATATTCATCATACAAAAATAAGAGAAACAAAATTTATGAGCTGTTGTATCATTAGAGTAAAATAGGTGCACAATAAATTGCCTCCTATGATGCGTTTAGAAATTGTTCTTGTTAATAAAATAATTAACAACCTGAGAAAAGGTGTGGACAGATTTGCAGATGATGCCAAATAATGTAAAGCATTTGAATAAGAATCATATCATAAAGTCTTCCCAAGCTCTTGTGGCTGTACAGGGGTGAACAATAAAATGATAAATGAAATTCTTAGCTAGATGTGCCAAGTGACATAAATTAAGATAAATATCCCAATATAGTGTTTAATTGCTCACCAAACCACCAAGAATGGCTACCAGATTCTAGATAAGCTATAGATACAAACAGAATAGAATGATATTTTTTTTTAAAAAAAAGAGTACAATGTTATCTCGTGGCTGTCATAAATAAATGTAAACATTGGGAAAGTCAAAAAGAAGAACAGGAGTGCATAGAAACTTAATCCTTTTTAAAAAATAAAAATTCATATCAAATCTCCAACCCAGAGAAAAGATTCCTAAGGAATCAATAAATATGCAATGCAATTGAAATAGAAATTAAGATACTTCCTATTGTTCCATTAAGCAGATCTGGAACAGATTTACTTCTCAATAAAAACAGTGATAGAGAAGAAATTTGTTTGGGTTACAAATATTTACCATATACATGTTCTATCTTATATACAAACTGATATACAATTTATACATCTAAAATTACATTTTATCACACTTTTCTATGCAATTTACAAAGTATGCACATAAAAGCATGTATAACAGGTGAGATTACATTCAGAATCATGTATATTTGGGAAACATTAATAAAAGCGCCCAAACTGGAATATGCACAAAGGGTACACACTAGAGAAAGCATATGCATAATTATTTCTGTACTAGGTTTTTTTTTCTTTGAAGAAATATACCTGCTGTGGAAATAATATAGGCTGGTAATATTAAAAAAAATGAGAAGCTAGGCAAAATCAAGCTTGACACATTTGCCTATCTTCTCTGGTGAAGTTTCTTCAATGAACAATACTATAATTAAATCCAAGATGCCAAAAAAACCCAATACACCTGAACAAAGAATGGATGATTCAAATTAAGTGTGTCTCTTGAATCAAGGTTTGAAGGCTGCAAACCAAACGCAACTGGAAGAAACTGATTATTTCCTTATAATTGCTCATCATTACTCCATGTATTACATTAATTAAGCCATTCCTGAAAATATCCTGTGACAAACATGCATAATAACCTATTGGTTCAAATATGTTAGGGATAACATTGTTCACCCTAACTGTTTTAGTTGAAATACT
>BLBF01000041.1:1411465-1433421 GCA_015471245.1 Laticauda colubrina
CTTAGCTCACTCATTTATCTGTGTGCCTATCTGACTAACGCTGCACATTCTGTTTAGCTTGTCTACCTAACCCTGGTTGGGGAACCCAGGCTTATACACGCAATAGCAAAAATTACCATATGTGTGTGGGTATGCGTGTAGACATACATGTACAAAGACTACCCAGAAAATATTTTAAAAGTGAGCAAAATAAACAAGATCAAGTTCACAAGGAATTCAATTTATTTTTGATAAATTAGAGCGATAGACTCAAAGTGACAGAATGAAGTTTAACAGAAACAAATGCAAAGTTCTCCATCTAAAGAAAAGAGTATAAAAATACACTTATAAAATGTACGGTTCTACAACTATACACTTAAAGATACATGGCTAGGCAATAATATGTATGAAAGAAATCTTGGAATTATATTTAATCACAAGTTGTGATGTGCTTGCCAAAAAGACAAACACAATTTCAGGCTACATCAGTAGAAGTATAATTTTCAAATCATGAAAAGTAATGTTTCCACTCTTCTGCACTGGTCACACCCCAGCTCAAGATACCACATGTTAAATTGGAGAACTCAGAACTGATATAAAGAAGAGTTACAAAGAGGAAAGGGGATTAGAAATGTGTCTACAAGAAGAGCTTGTGTAAATATATCAAGCCTTGAGATGAAAAGAGAATTGTCATGCAACAAGAATCTCTCCATATACCTGAAATAGAATGATCCTGAAGAAAAACATGACCTGTTATATATTATCCTAGAATAAAGGCATGGAATAATGGTCTGCTTAAACTGTCATTCCTAACAAGTCATTTTGGAAGATAGTGAATTCTCCTATCCTGGATATATAAATAGAAGCTGATCTATTTTGGATCCTTTCATTTGGATTCCTGCATAGATCATAGGATTGACCTTGATGACTTAAATGTCATCTCCATCACTGTGATTCTATGATAAGCATCTATCATTGTAGGTTAAAATATTTGGAAAATCACAAGGAATTAGGAGAATACAGGAAAAGCAGCAATTAGGTTTTCTGCTTTGTTTTTCCTTCCTTGTGATTCATTCTACATTTTGACAAATGATATATATTTATTTTCACAGAATGTATTTATTTCTTGGCATGGAAGAAGGAATACCAAAGTTGCAAAGAGAAATGTCCTATGAGGAAAATGCTTGAGGAAAACAAGAATTTAATATCAAAACACAAATCAATTCCTGGGCAATTTGTTTCATCCATATTCTAATGGAGGCTAATAGCTATTATGACAAACCATCCACTTTTTGTTTCGCGTTTGGGAAGAATTTTTCCCCTCATATAACTATCTGCAAACCAGAGAACCTAGACACTCCTACAGGCAACAAAAAGAGGCCCTATGCAAAAGTTTAATCTATTAATATTGTCCAGGTTCCATAGACCTATAATTTTCAAATAAGTTATTTCTCTTATTTGTTCAGTGGCTCTGTCAATAACTTCCTCTTCTGACACAAACCTTCTTTGTCATCTCACAGCCTGTTATGCTGTATTTTCTCTCAGTTCTGCCAGTGCCCAATAATTGTGGTTGAAATCCTTCAGCTTTGTGATAGTTCTACAATTCCCATCTTTACCAATGTTCTTGAATATTCAATGTTATTTTATGCACTGGTTTTTCTACATATGTACAATGATTCAGAAGCACTTGAATTGCCATTGTTGAGTTCATACCATCTTCAAACATAACAGAATACATCCAATGTAATCATTGTTTTTCTACATAAAGATCTTTGTTTAGAACTACATAAGCTGTGCTCTGCTGGATCAAACTCCTGGTCCATCTAATCCTGCAGTCTATTCTCACAGTAGCCAACAAGCTGCATAAGGAAACCCAACAGTTTCTCAGCAGATGGCCTTCAGAGGCAATCATCCTGCCATCAAGGCTAATAGCCACTGATTCCCATGACTTCCATGAATTGGTCCAGCCCTTTTATTTGAAACCAGCCAAATTGATAGCCACATCACATAGTAGCAAATTGAAAAATCAGCCATCTCTTCCATAC
Organism: Laticauda colubrina; assembly: GCA_015471245.1. Lineage (NCBI taxonomy): Eukaryota > Metazoa > Chordata > Lepidosauria > Squamata > Elapidae > Laticauda > Laticauda colubrina. The sequence goes on from BLBF01000041.1 coordinate 1,413,490, forward strand.
TCACCAAAATGCAAGACTAGAAGGTGCCACTTAGGCCACCATCCAATTCCTTCTCAGTATAATAATTCATCTTAAAGCATCCCTGATAGAAGACTGTGTACCATCTGCTTAACACATCCAGTAGAGACAAATATACCATCACCCTATCTAACTGACTCCTTCATTAAAGTAGCCAAACTGACCTTTTTTTCCCTAACATTTAGTTAGAAGTTGCCTTCCAGAAACTTAACTCCATTATTCCACTTTTTTTATTTTTATCCCACCTTTATTACTTATAAATATTCAAGGTAGCAAACATATGTAATAATCCTTTTTCTTCCTATTTTTCCCAAAACAACATTGTGAGGTGGGTTAGGCTGAGAGAGAATGACTCACCATCTCCTTAAGCACTATACTTTCCTTTCTTGCTCTTGCTCTGGAATGAGGGAGAATAGATCTTGACCACCAAGCAAACTGGCTCTGAACTACCTATGCTGAGGCAAGAACACCCCAGAGCGTCCAGTAGATTTGTCCTAATCTTAAGGGATCTGAAAGACTGGACTTTTTCCATGCAACATATGTGCTAGGCCACCAAATTAGGACTCTTTCTATGCTTACCTAATAACACTTCTTTTATTTCATATTTTATTATTCTGTTTTCAGAAACAGTCTCTGCCAAAATGCTAGTTTCCCAGACATATCCTTTCCACACTATAACATACCATAACGTAAGTATCCTAAATCTGTGTTTTTCTGTTATTCCAGCAATAGCCTTCTAAACTTTCATAGCTTGGTCCTAATTCCAGACTCCTTTCTCATATAGATATTTCGAGTTGGGCTACTGCAGTCTTTTTTCCTCCTACTTCTGGTCCTAGTCTGTTGTCCAAAATTCTAATGCTACTGATATCACAAATCATGTTCTTTGAATAGTTCAAATAGTAGCAACAGTTGCTAATCAACCGAAAGGGTGTGGTAGTTTTTTAAGATACAGACAGCACATGACCCAAGGGAATGCAGACAGATAATCCTAAATTTCTCACAGCAGGATTCCATACACTTATGGAAAACTAAGCCTTATCAAATATGCAGGATTGCTGTTTAAGTGCACCAATCCCAGTATTTTAGACATCCTCCCAAATCTTCTGCCCCTAAATGTAGATGTCCCTGTTTGCATTCTTTCCCTTCTGCATACAGATCAGTTAGACAACAGTATTTGTGGGGTGGGGAGAAGAGAATTTTGTATTCCTTAGTGATGGATCATTATGAGCCAAGCCGTTGCATAGAAACCAAACTGTTGGTACTTAGGCAGTACTGCTATTTATTCTCTCTGTGCTAGGCGTACAGTCTTTGCAAAGAAGCCATTCCTGGGCGGATATCTCAGAGAAATTCCAGGTGCAGAAAGTAGCAATGGCAGAAGCACTGTTCCTTTGCAGATCACCTTAGTAACCAAACAAGAGTCCATTCTTCTCAGTCTGTTGAAGGATGCATCAGCCCATCCCTCCCTCCCTCCAGCCTTGTGCCCCCACTTCCAACTGCAGCTGATGTAGATGCTCATGACCGCTCCCCTCTGCCACCAGCCTCAATCAGAGAGCAGTAATGACTTACAGAACATCCAAGCACATCTGCTAAATCGTGGGGGGGACATTTGTCTATAGGAAATTACAAAAAAACAGCCTGCTGCATCTCACAATTTGTGCTTTTCCAGCGTTGTGAATGGCTGCTCATATAGCAGTCAGAGTAGCTGTGCCTCTCTGTCCCCTTCCCATAGAATGTACCCATAAACTGCCCACAGAACGATTAGAAGACTATCATGACATAACTGCAAACACAGAGAAGGGCCCTTTCTGCTATCATTCCCCAGCTGAACAAATGGGGAGCCATCCATTTTAGCATGGGTTCTGCCATGCCCCTGCAGACTAATCCCTCTCTAGTCAAGTACAGCCCATTCTGCTGAACTCTGGGTCTAGATTTGCCCCATTTTTACCATGTTTCTTTGCTTGTTCACCCTGCTCTGCTGAATTTCCTGAAATAGGAAACACGGTTCCTGTCCTTTATCCTTCCCTTGACTTTATCCTTCCCTTGTGTGTGTGTGTGGGGTGTGTGTGTGTGTGTGTGTGTCAAAATAATCCCTATGCTTTATGTCCATTTCAGCTACCCATTTGACATTTTTGCCTGAAAACCAAAAAACCAAAAACCAAAAACATTTTAGCCCAAAGATGTCAATGAGGTCAGGTTAGAAATGATTCCACCTCCCCTTGGAAAAGAGAGCAAGCATCCACTCTCGAGGAACAAAACCAGAATGAATGCATAATGAAGATGGCAGGAAACCCGCCAAGAGTGCTGACAGCTGGAAAATGACCAAACTGAAATGGCATACCCAGGATATCCCTTTCTTTGGAGTGTTACTTGCTCTTTCTAAGCCTCAAAGTCCCCCGCTCTCAATGCCACCAGGCGCCGAACGGCTTCGGTTTGTACCCAGAGGACGGAATCAGTGGGGAGTCACATCCGAAGCCCCGCAGGCTGCCCCATCCAGCCTGCTCTCCGAAGGAGCGACGACTCCCTTGCTCAAAAGCCCCAACAACCTTCAGCAGCAAGGCAGATCCCACGGGAAGGAAGGAAGGAAGGAAGGAAGGGGACGGGCTGACTCACCGAGCATCTGGCTGAAGAGCAGCTGCTCCAGGTCGCCCAGCACGGTGACGACCAGCTCGGGATCCACCTTCAGGAAAGCCTTCTCCTCCGGCGGCACCCCCTTCCCGGCCGGCTGAGGGGCCGTTTGTGGCGGCGGCTGCGGCGGCTTCTGCTGCGCCGCCTTGCCCTTATTGGAGAGGATCTCGTCGTCCGACTTGGGGTCGTCGCCACTGCCAGCCTCGGGGGCTTTGCTGAGCGGTTTGACTTCGGCGTAAGGCCCCCGCGGGATGCGGCTGGGCTTGCCCAGGTTGGAGGGCAGCGGCGCCAGCGGCGGTTTGTTGCTGGTGACCGGGGCCAACTTCGCCTGAAAGAGCGAGTGCTCGGACCGGGAGAGGTTCTTGGACATGAGCGAGGGCGCCTGCTTGCCGCCTTTCAGGCTGCGGCCCCCGAAACCTTTGGCCGCCTTGGCCATGTCGTCGCTCCACTTGGGCTCGTAGAGCTGCATCTTCTTCTCGCTGTCGGTCAGGAAGGACAGGTTGGTGAGGGACTTCTGCTTGCGCAGGTTCGAGGCCACCGGCAGGCGAGCCTCCACGCTGTCCGACTTGAAGACCTTCAGCTCAGCCGTCTTGGGCGCCACCCCGGCAGGCCCTTTGGGGTTGGCGCGCTTCTGCATCATGGCCTTGCTCCCCTCGGACGCCGCCTTCTTGTAGCCCTTCAGCTCCTCCGGCCCTTCCTCGCCGTTCAGCTCCGCGTCCTGCTGCAGACTCCTGACGTGGTGGTTGCCTCCGCCGCCGCTGCTACCGAGCATCTTCTTCCCGCCCGCCGCGAGGAAACCATTTAAAAGCCCAGCTTCTGAAGCACGGAGGGAGAAGAAAGAATGAAAGAAGGGGAGGAACGGGAAGGAGGAAGAAAACGGGTGGGGAGGAAGGCGAAAGAAAAGAAAGAAGGAAGGAGGAGGAGGAGGAGGAGGAGGTAGTGGTAGGATAAGACAGAAAAAGAGACACGCTATCAAAGCAGCCGGTGGCACCTTCCCCGCCCCGGCGCGCTCACAGAGGCGCAAGAGCGCACGGCTCCTCCTTCTCTCTCTCTCTCTCTCTCTCTTTCTTCCAGCGCCGCCGAAGAGAAGGAAAGGGACTAAGGCACACGCACACACACACACACGCGCGTGCGCACGCACACACACACACACACACACACACACACACACACAACCCAAAAAGGCCTTTCCTGCCCGCCCGCAAGATGCTCCCGGCTGTCTCGGAAGAGAAAGAGAACGGAGGGAAGGGGGGGGGGGGCGCGCGCAATACGCGGCTATTTTTGGTTCTGCGAAAAGGAGGCGTGGGTAATTGTGCGTGAGGGGGTGTGCGCGCGTGTGTCCACACCGGAATAAGTACGCGTGCGCGCGCCCTAACGAGAGCTTAGCTGTCTGCGGTAGAAAAGACTCGCTGCAAGAGGAGAGGAGGGGAGGGGAGGGGAGGGGAGGCGAATTTTCATCGGGAGTACGCGGGGAATGGGACGTCGTCGGAGAAGGAAGCCGGGCAAAACAAGCTGAGGCCATTGAGGGCGTCCTCTGCCTTACCTTCCACCCCTCCAAGACAGAAAGGGAGATCAGTCGCAAAGGGCCCTTTCCAAGAAAGAATCTTGGCACTTCTGCTTAAGGTAACTTGGGCCACCTTCAAAATAGCCATTTGCCTGACTGGAAACCAACGCCTTTCCATATATTTTAGGGGATTCTATATTTTTATAGAAATAGAAATATCCTTATGTTTCTTAGATCACATGGAGCCCAGCCTTCTTTCGAATACTGATACACTGATATGTACAAATTTGAATAATGTTTTACAAGCCTATGAATGCCTTACAAGTTATGTATGAAAGGCTCAATGATGGAGTCACTTTGGTTTAGTGGTTGAGGCACCAGGCTGAAAAGCAGGAAATGGTGAATTCAAGTTCTGTCCTATAGCCACCGAAGCCAACTAAGTGACTTTGGGCCGGCCACTCTCTCACTCGCCCCAACCCACCTCACAGGGTTGTTGTTATGGGGAAAGTAGGAGCAGCAAGATGTGTTGATACACCTTGTAAAAAAATAATAATAAAGAGTGGATAAATAAAAGGATAACCAGAAAGATTCAGTGATAAGTTGAGAAAAAGAATGCACGAATGCAAACTCCTCAGTGCCTAACTTGGAGAAAAACTGCCTTTCCCATGTAATTACATAATCTTTCTCTATATGGCTTCAGGCTGCTGTTCTACGAGTACAGTGATTCCAATTTAACTCATTTCTGAAAGGCCTGTGTAAAAGATTATAATTTTTGCTAATATCTCTGGCACTAGATAGCAGTTTTCCATGTACATTGTTTTGTTTTCCAGCTGAACGTGAAGCATAAACTAGAACATGTGTAGAAAAATGGCTGTATACTGCAAACAATTTGGAATATAATAACATACAGTCTGCATTAATCCACAGTTTTCCCTTTCGTCAGCTAAATGGAAATTATCAGTAAAGCCTATGAAAGGTAGCTTGCAAGTATTGTGTGTGCTGAATCAGTTTGCTCATTCATTTGTTCAATAATTTATATTTTGCTTTATACTGTTTTGAAGCAGCTATTGTTAAATATTTTTATTAAATAAGGTGATTTAAAAGCAGTGATGTTCAAAGAAATATAGAATCAACAAAGAACTGTATGATTCAAAATGATTCAGAAGGTAAGCAAATGTCAATCAAAATGAAACCAATGATAGAAAATCAATTAAATCCATTTAAGAAAGGGCCAGAAGATTCTTCTCGTGGTCATAAAGTCCATATTCCACACAGACCAACAATATTCAGAAAAGGCTGTCCTACTGAGCTCAATGGTTGGCAGATTCCTGCAGGAGAAGATCCAAGAAGCAACTTGGTTCCACACTGCTAGATGTTAATTAACTAGTAATATGCGGACTTTCAATTGGAAATAGGCCATTCATTACTAATAATAAAAAGAGAAGTCACTAATTGTCCAGCAAATATTTTACATGTAGTAAGAACTGCAGGTATCCTAGTAACAAAGAGACTGAAATATGAAGTCCACAGTTCAAATTTTGCTTTGTCAGAGAACACAGAAACAGACACTTGGACTTGGGCAAAGAACCTTTTGCCCAATGATAGATAAAAATATTGGTCTCCCTCCTAGATTTCTTGTGAGATGATCTACGTGAAATATTTTGACTACTCCAAAGACCCGAACAGCTGCTCAGTATTATAAGTAGTTAATGTGAGATCACTTTAAAAGTGATGGTAGCAGTATTATTTAAACAATAAAAATTAACAAATATGTTAAAAGTTTGTCTTATCTCTTAGTGTTTATGGTACAATACTGCTTTAAAAATATTTATTTGGTAAAGTGTCTAATTGATTTCAATGAAGCACCTTTGTAAATCATTATTCATAAGTTTGCAATTTTAGTACACACGACTCTTCTAGTAGTACTGACCTGAGGAAAGAACAATTGCAACAGCTGCAAAATTACAACAACACATAATTCTATTGGTTTTCAAGATAATTCCTGTATTTCCAATTAACTCTCTTGGATTGGCAGAAAAAGAAATACTCAAAGACAGCTATCCATTTTAAGAAAGGAATACCCTCAGGAATCCTGCTAATAAGTAAACAGCTCAATCTGATGACATAAACCCAAGCAAGACTCAACAGATCAACTTAGATATCTTTCAAACAAAATACTAGGAAAGGAAGTGATCTCTCAGCACTGAGTCACTGCTGCGTTGGTCAACCAAGGCCTGCCCTCAAATCCCAAAACAACTAACATAATATGAGGCAGGCTTCTTATCTCTGCATGGATAGACAGTGACTTGAGGCTTTTAATGTCTCATCCATTAACTCATAGGCTTTTGGGGTTTCATTTCTGTTCTCGCTGTTCAGAATACTTCACATTTGGGGCATGCATTCATTATCAGTCTGTGTACGAACTCTGAACAGCCACTTTGTATAGTCTGTCTAACTGTTAACTATAGAATGAAGCTAATTTTACAGATACACCTTATCTCCTAATATCCCTGTTTTCATTAATTTATCCCAACTCCCTAATGGGTGGTTTAACCAGTGTCTCCTTATTGAATGAAATTATATTGAAGACAAATCTGAAGTTGGTCTGTTGTACATTGGAAAAAGTGCAGAATCATTTCACATGGGCCTTTGAACATGGAGAGAGCTGATCTGAACTAACTTGAGAGGTAAAGGTCTCTATAAAAAAAGGTATAAAAATTCACATTTCAAAGAGATGTGTCTAGAGAATGAGGAGCAGATACAGCATATCAGAAACAATAACTACAGGAATAAAAACAAGATTAGATTAGGCTAGATAACTTTATATTGTACATTTGGATATGTTGTATGTTCATAGTGTATGTCTTAACAGGCTAAAGCTTTCCTATGAGAGATTGGATAAAAATCTTGTCAAGTCCTCTACTGTAAACCCACTTCCTCCTATTCCGATCAATTAAATCATAGCACAGCTATTATTAAGGGTTGAAAAGAGTTCCAGCATTCATGTTCTGCATAATATTCCCATCTTTTGGGGATACCAAGGATGTAGCTATAATACGAGGGCAATTGCTTGGTTTAAAGCCTTCCCCACTAAATGTTCTCTAGATACATTAGACTGCAATTCCTTTTTTCCCAAAGAGCCTATCCAATGACCACACAGAGAAAGGATAGAGACACCTGTCAGGGAAGGCTGTTGCAGAGGTACTAGTTCTATAGAGAAAAAGATAATATTTTAAAGTTATTCTTATAGCTGCCATTGTTCAGGCATTGTACAAGAACTTGATTACCTCAGTATTTAAGAAAATTCTAGTCTCACATTTCTCTCCAGGAGAAATGAAGATTTACTCACTTTAGCTTTGGAAATAGTACATTTCACAAGAAGCTAGAGGAAAAGAAAAGTTCTAAAATAGTAAGTGTTTGAAAGTCCAATGAGTTATTAAAGCATCCTTGATAGAACACTTTAAATCTGTTTAGACTATCTGCTCCTGTATCATGATACAAATGTCTACTGTTTAGTCTATTAATTCAACTTATAAAAACATAGGTGCTCCATCCACACTTACAGTACAAGTTACAACAGCCACACAGTCCAATCTTCTCCCTTGGATCTACAATGCTGTCCACATTTTGTGCCCATCCTATGAGTGAAACAGTACAACATCATCATAATGTAGTATAGCAAAGTTATTGGCCCTTTTAGGTTGCAGTAACACTACCTCAGCAAATGTTCATTCATATATTTTCATTTCAGATATCTTAAGTGACAATATGAGTAATCTTGAGTTCTCTTAGATTTTAAAAGGAATGCAAAATCTCTGGTTCTTGTTTCTCCTAATCTTGTAGGTGAGGTCAGGTATTGTATATGGGATCAGAGGTGTATTTTGGCAGTATTTAGAAGCATTTTCTATCCCCAGGATCACTAGCCCACTTCCACCTGAAATGTTGGGATGAGAAAAAGCAATGCTTCCAAGGAAACAATTAGACAAGACATGGAGGAGCCCCCAAAAATGTAACGGTCAGAGAAAGTTGATCAGATGATTAAAAGTGGCAGTGGGAACCTTATACCTTCAGATCTGCAAGATCGATATCAACTCTCCTAGGTAAACCAGACAGGAAGCATGATTAGAGGAATTAAATCTACTTTGTTATGAGGCTGCATTAACAGAATCTTGCAAGTCTGAAGTGGGGAAGCATGGCGAGAGGAAATCTCTACTGTTTTATTTGGGATGAAGTTGTTGTTAGTTGCCAAGTCATGTCCAACCCATCACAACCCCATGGACAATGTTCCTCCAGGCCTTCCTGTCCTCTACCATCTTCTGGAGTTCATTTAAGCTCAGGCTTACTGCTTCAGTGACTCCATCAAGCCACTTCATGCTCCATCCCAATGATGGGGGGAAAAAAGTTATAGGGCATACTTGTGACACAATTAGTTATGAAACTTTCAGAAGAGACATAAAGGATACAAAGTAAGACCTGCAATAAGGATAGCAATATTTTTGGCAACATTGTTTTGTGCCAAATGTAGGATATATAGGTAGCACTTAAATTTGACCAGGAAGAATTATCAACATTCCTGCTTACAGAAATTCTACAAATAATTTAGGAAGCCTGTAAAGGTGTCCTCATGTCTACTTCTTCCCAAACTCTAAAAAAAGAATCTTTTATTGGAATGTTTTCATGCCTGAAACAATTTAATTTAACTTATTATATTTATATGCTGCCTGACTCTCAGCAACTCTGAATGCAATGTCTAATCTTCATCTCAAATACTATCTCTAGGGTGGAGCAGGGCATAAAATGCCTTTTCTAGATTAATACTTGTCTATGTGTGTGTAAAAGTACTTGATGCCAGCTTTTTCTAAACTGTGAATTATAGTAACAAGATATGCGCATTTTGGCTTTTTTTATTTAAGAAGCACTTAATGCAGAGCTTTTTCACTTTGCAAATTAGAACAAAATGCTCTGCCTGTCTTATAGATTAGAAGGTTTTCAGTTTCCTTTTTGACAGTGAACAATAAAGACCAGAGACAAAATTTTAAGTGTTCAAAAGAAAAAGAAAAAAAGAATGCAGGCCAGGGGATGAGAGAGAAAGGTAGATGATTTTGCTTTTAAATCCCCCCAAAATGTGTTTCACTACTTCCCAGGCCTGTTTAAAACAACTAGATTTCATGAAAGGAATAATATAAGAAATTATTCCTTTCTCCAGATTATTCCTGTTTCCAAAAGTTCACACAGCACAGTGTGAGGCTTTGGCTTCATTAGCAATCAAATAAATACACCTCAACAATGGAATTTAAGAAAATCCTTTATCCAGGAGTAAAAATAATGTTAATTATTTTATGGCTAATAAATCCATAAAATCACTCTTACATACACAATGCAAAACAAAAATATTTCATAAATTTGCATGAGCAATGAAGACTAAATTGTTAGACATTTTAGAATATTGGGAGCAACGTAATGTAAAAGAAACTGCATTGATTTTCTTACAGACAAGGCCTCTAGCAACTTGAACTGGGCTTTCTTATTCAAGCTTTTGGTAAATGTGAACTTTGGAAAGAAATTATACAATGGGTAAGATCAATTTACACTTCACAGAAAGCACAAATAATTGTTAATAAAGACAATTGTTAATCATGAGATGGAAGAGGGAGATGCCCACTCTCTTCTCTCTTGTTTATTTTAGCCTTTGAAATGGTGCAATGAGGTAAAGGACAAGATGAAAAAATTGAGGGAATAAAGATTAAAAAAATAACTGGTAGTCCTTGACTTATAACAATAATTGAGCCCACAGTTTCAATTGTAAGTTGTGACAGTTGTTAAACATTCAATTTTATAAACTTTTTTGCCCGTGTAGTTCAGCAAACACAGTGATCGTAAAGTGAACACTGAGGAAATGAAGTGAACAGTGAGATCATTAAGTGAACTTATTGTTTGCTATGGGGTGTTTTTTTTTGCTGTAAATTTTGGCAAAAATGTCCTAGAAGGTCTAAACTGTGATCTCATTACTGCAAGATATAGCAAATGTGCATAAATGCTGAGCACCCAAAATGCAGTTACATGACCATAGGTGGCGAGGAAATGGAGGCTGGAACTTCAAATCCTAGCAATAAATTCCTTTTTCAGGATCTTCTGTAACTCTGAATATGCACTCAGTGACTTGTTGTAAGTGGAGAACAACTTGTTGTATAAGTTACGGGTTCTTGAGATGATTTGGTGTGAGTTTTGAAAGATCCTTTCAAGGGGATTGTAATATTCATGGACAACTGAAAGAATTTGGTGGTATTGGCAGCTTTCAAGATTAATAAACAGAAGGTGGAGATTTTAACACAAAGAAAAGAAGAAAATTTTATATCAAGTAGAGTTGATGGATAAAACAGATTTTAAGATAGAGAATATGTTATGATAATTATGAATTATATGTTATTTCAAAATAAGTATGTTAAGATATGGAATGTGTTTTAAAAGACATGTTAAGATGAAGGAAATACAACTGCCATTGTCAAGGATAAGTCCTGTGATAAAAATGGATGTCTTTGCCTTGGAATTCTATTCTATTCCATTCCATTCTATTCTTATTTTATTTATTAAATTTTTATACCACTATATCCCAAGGTGACTAAAAGAGTGGTGTTTTTATTTCAGACAACACCCGTTTCGATAACTGATACACCATTTAAACAGTTGTAGAAGAATAGATCTAAATTTGTGTGGCAGGGAATAAAACATGAATTAAATATAATGTGTTAGAAAAAGCAAAGGAAAGAGGATAGTGGGTCTGTCTGATTGAAATTGTTTTTTGAGGCATGTTGTTTGGTTTGGATGTAGGAATGGGTGCTTCTAAGAAATAGAAAAGCTCTCAGACTTAGAAAGATACAACGTGAGATTTGGGTGACATGGTTGTTTGTGCTAAAATGCTAAAATCTTTGGCTCGAATATCCAGATCGAACAATGGAATAATCACTATTTGCAGATGCTGCAATTTTCTTGGCAAACACTGACAATTTTGAAGACAGAGTAAAGGACTATCATTCATTTGAGGCAGGGAATGGTATTTAGAACAGAGCTATATACTGTAAAAATAATTTTTTCTACACTTTATTTTCTTGTCCAATCAGTATGACACTATAAAGCATGGAAATTGTCAGCAGTCGCATCTTGGGTTCCCCTATTCCTTCTGAAACATGGATTCAGTCTTAACTTTTTATTGAGAGGTCTGTATGTTAAACACTTTCATACCTCTGCTATAAGCATCCAAAGTTGGAAACAGGGATATATGTAATGTAATGTCATGGAAGTAATATTTATAGATAAATGTGAAACAGGAAAGCTGCTTCCATGCCGTTTTGAAACAAGATTGACTTTGCAAGCAAGCAAAGAGGCAGGCAAGTAGGCAGGTAAGGACTGAAAGATAAAGCTGTTTATGTGTTAATTAGTATGGCACAATTCCATGCTATATTTTGTACAGAAATTCGTCTGCACAAAAAGTATCTTAATGATCGTCTATTTTTGTAACTTTTGCACTTAAGGCTTCTTAAAATTTCACAAGTAATATCAGGTCTAATATTGATTAATGACCTTGATCTAAATGCTAAGAAAATTGATTAAAATGACATGGTTACAAAAAGTAAAGTGATGCTGCTACTTTAGCTGTTTGGCTGTCACACCTGATCTAAGGTAATGGTTGGGTGAGGCAGACACAGATTCAGTTTCAATGAGTCACAGAACAAAACTCAGGTAAATATGTTTTTCTCAAGCAGCCTCAAAAGTCCTGCTCAACTTTTTGTCTAGGCACATGAGAGTGATGAATGCATTTATGAGTCACTCGGATGACACTGAGGTCTAATGGTCAGTAACCTGCAAGAACCGAAAGGTCACTGTAGATCCCCCTGCTGCCAGACATTCCATGACACTTTGTCACTGAGAACTTCCTACAATTTAAGACGGTGCTTTTGGTTTTGTTTCTGATTGACCTGATAGTGTTGCCATCATCTTCTTCCAACCCTATACCCTCTAAAACTTTTGGAATATACATGCCATCATTCTCAGGCAGCAAAGTTTATGTTAGTTGGAGATGATCAATGCTTGGTTATCACTTGCTGGAGATAAAGGGATTGGTGGAGTCCTTGATGCTCTCCAAGGGAGCACTAAGGACTCCACAATTCAACCCTAAGATATTCTCTTCTATTGTTATAATGGGATCTGTAGATTAAGGAGCCTCAGTGGCGCAGTGATTAGAGTGCAGTACTGCAAGCTACTCCTACTGCAATTTGGCAGATCAAACCCCACCAGGCTCAAGGTTGACTCATCCTTCCAAGGTGGGTAAAATGAGGACCCAAATTGTTGGGGGTATTATGCTGACTCTGTAATCCACTTTCAGAGGGCTGTAAAGCACTATAAAGCGATATATAAATCTAAGTGCTATTGCTATTAATCCATGTGGAGAAACCAGGTAATCAATGAAAGACCTAGGAAAGGGTGTCAAACTCAAGGTCTGCGGGGCCAGCCTAGAAATATCTAAAGATTGGCCCACAGTGCTCCTGCTGGCCAAAATGTTTTTGGCTGGCAGAGTGCTGCAGGAGGGCGGGGAGGCCAAAAATGGGCCACTCAGGGCCTCTGGGTGACCCATTTTCTGCCCGCAGAGTGCTGCAGGAGGACTGGATTAGATTGGATTACAATTATATGGCCTCAAGTAAGTTCATGATCTGGATAGAAAAAAAAGCAACATTCTATGTTAATACTACAGTTTAATGCCAAATTTTACATACTGTAGGTCCATTTAATCCACAATCAACAATCTATAGTTGACAGTCATTTCTCTTAACTATCCTGGAAATTTACCTTTTCTGTTAGATCTTGTATTATCATGTTATTTATGCTATTGTATTTTTATTATTGATTGAATAATAAAAAATACAATAGCATAAACAGCTTTTCTGCTTAGAAAAGCAATTTACTTTTAAACAATGGGGTATAAATTTAGAAATAAAAAGTTTAGTGGAGTATGAAGAATTAGTAATAAATGTTTGCCAGTCTAGTACAAAAGATAGGAAAATGGTTATAGTAAAGAACTGTGGAAAGAAGAGAAGGGGAAAATGCATCTTGATGTGTCACAGGATCTTGTTCCTGTGTCAAATGGCCACAATCGCACACATCTGGCCACACACACCTGGCCCTCCAAGGTCAAACACAACCCTGATGCAGGCCTCACTGAAATCAAGTTTGACATCCCTCATCTAGGAAGTCAGGGTCTTCTGCTGCCTTTGCTACTCTTAGGAGAGCTCATCTGATCCCTGGTATAGGGAAGTTAAGGGGTTCCCTAAAGGAAGGACTCCAGGAGAAAGACTGATCACAAAATGACACCACTAGATGGTGCACTGATAGAATGTTTAGGGCAGATACATTTTACTGATATATAAATGTTGTTAATGTTTTTAAAACATTTGTATTTCTCAACTAAACATTGAGAACAAATCATGTTGATGGATTTTCAGTGGTAAAGTACAGCCAACTGCTAGCATGCCCTTGGGAAGCTCTTGCAGCTGCCTAAAAAGCTGATGGGGCCTCTTGCTGTCCAGCTTCAAAACAACGACTTATATCTGTAGCCCATGGATAGTATGTGGGCCCATCTGCTTTTTAAGCAGCTGCAGGAGCTTCCCTGTCACCTTCCGCTTTTTCCAAAAGCATTGTTCTTTACATGCAGATTCTCAAAACATTTGAGATTAATCAGGACTGAATTCAGTATACATGCTGTTCGGTTCCGAGATAATTTTAAGAAATCTGTCCATAGCTACCGCTGGATTGAAGCCAATAAGCAACAGATAAATGGCACACCACCCACCTGAGGCTAACTGCCTGAACCAGCATTCCCTGCCCCTTTCCCAGTTAAAGGACAGGAACCTATCTGTATGCTTTTCCTTTATCTAAATCAAACTAAAGGAAGTGGGCTTTGATTACAGTCTGCCCAATCTCTCTTTCTTCACTAATTATTCTTCCTGTGGGAGGGGGCAATTAGCTTTATCTGGTGACCTCACAAAGGATGCCATGGCAACAGACAGGATATATCACATTAGAGAGCATTACCATGTAGAATGGAGAAGAAAAAAGAGGGGTGATGGAAATGAAAAGGCAGAAAATTGCTTCAGGCAGAGAATTCAAGCATCAGTTTTTTCAAATCACAGCAGAGCCAACAGGAGACTATTCCATAACTAAATGTACCCCAGATGTTTTAGACAACTATCATAATTCCCAGCTGGACACTCATTGGGGGTAACAAGAATCACAGTCCAATACATCTGGAGAATATGATGATTCTTATATAACACTATAAAAAAATTGGGAAAGAGTAAATAAATTGGCTGCCAATATTTTATAATGTATTACATATATCTTCCAGATATATTGCAAATTGTCCATGCAGCTGCAGACTATGAGAATTTCCACTTTAACCTCCTATAGAGTATGTGGCTGACAAGGCTGGCTTAAACTCTGTTCTTAAGTCAGACTAAAACACCAACCTACCAACCAGGGGTGAGAACAAAGACAATGAATTTAGATTAGGCATTTTAATGACATATAATTTAAACACTGACTTATATTTTAAGTTTTAATTGACTTAAAATCTGCAAGTGGAAGTTCTTCATTAATTGTTGACCCCATCAGAGACCTCAGGTTTTGCAAGGGTATGTTATGCAATTAAATTGCCAAATTAAGCAACAAGCTATGAGAAATATTTCAGGATAAGTTAACTGGCATTACTATCTATGGCAAAGGCAAACAGCTTCAGGTTGAACAGTGGCATATTGGGGGGGGGGAGAATAGCTTTCTGGGAGGGCACTGATGAAATGTGCATTGCAATATTTATTGTGCAACTATCCCTCCTTGCATATGTATGTGTGATATTGCAAAAGGTATGGAAGCAATTCACAAGAGGTGATCACATGACCTTGGGACACTGCAACTGTCATAAATACATGCCAGTTGCCAAGCATCCGAATTTTGTTCACATGAATGCTGCAACAATTGTAAGTGTGAAAATGGTCATGTCAGTTTTTCTCAGCACCATTCTAACTTTGGTCATGAAACAAATGGTTGTAAATCAAGGACTACTGATATATCCTTAATTTTATCAAAATAATGATCACGATCATCTCAGCAAATATTAGACAGAAAGGTGGACACCAGATGGTTTTAGAAAAAGATCAAGGAACAAGAATCATTACTATTATTGTGGATAATTAAAAAAACCAAAGAATGCTTAAAAAGTCAATATGCTTCATGCATTGTATAAAGAGCTTTGATTGTATCAACTGTGTCAAAGTGTGGATGTCCTTTGGAAAATGGGAATCTCAGAACATGTCATTGGACTCTGGGGAAATCCACACACACAGGCAAAACTCATTGTCTGGATGGAACATGGTGAAATAGGCTGGCTCCAATTTAGCAAAGGAATGAAACAACACCTAGTGAATTTAACTTGCATGCTGAATATGAAATATATTGAGGGGAGCTGGATTGGAAGATGACGAGTAGTTTTAAATTGGAGGAAGAGACATCAATATGTTATGACCCTATTATAATAGCTGAAAATGGAAATGATCAGGAATAAATGATCTAGCCATGAAAATCAAAAACCACAGAAACAACTTTAAATGCAGAAAAAACCAGAATAATGACAAGTTAAAGCAATTAACTTTAGAATTGACAATGAATATATTGAAGTGAATAGTTTTTGCCTTTTAGGATCAATCATCAGCAACCAAGAAATATAACCATGGGTCAGCAGCAGCCAAGAAATATAACCATGGATTAATACTTTGTGAAACAGTAATGATGGTCATGGAAAAGATATTTGAATGTTAGTATTTGTCTATACTGCCAAAAAACACAGAAATGTGCAAAGAGTGGTTTTCCTGTGACACTATAGGGAAGTGAAAATTAGAGTGAAAATGAAAAGAGTATTGATGGTTTTGAGCTTTGGGGTTGGATAAAACTCCTAACAATGCTGAGTAGCCAAGAAAACAAACAAACAATTCATAAACAAATCAATCCAGAGTTTTCACTCAAGACACAATTGACCACGTTGAAATTACCACATTTTGCATACATTATGCAAAGATACAGCTCCCTTGAGAAATCTGTAATGCTGGGAAAGGTGGAATGAAAGAGAAAAGGATCAAAAGAGCAGCATGATGGATGGACCTGATTACCATACCATTCTCCAATGGTATACCATTGGTATACCATTGGAGAATCTGAAGAGCTATGCTGCAGACAGCATAGTCTGTTCCTGTCTACCATAGTCTGCTGGTCTATTCCTGTGGCTGATAAAAGAAACACTGATTTGATGGTACACAATCATTCAGTTGTTTACCATGAAACATATAATATCTCTTTCTCCTTTCAAATTCCTGGAGATTATGACCAGGAGACAGACTTTATGGAGTTTTATATTGGGATAATTTATGATACCCTGGACAATTTTGAATGTTCAAAGCCTGACCTTTGAATTTAAGTGATAAAGTCATTAAAAATTAAAAACTCTTATATATAACACCACAGGCATCAATGGCCAATACAACCAAAAAGATCTAATTTACTTCAATCTCTGATTGAATGAAAATATATAACTATAGCTTCACTGAACAACCTAAATCACATCCATTCTACATATCGCTTACAGTATAAAGATGGAGGAAAGTAAAATTCTTAAAAGAGAATACAGAATAGTTACCATATTTTTTGTTACTATAACTATAATAAAACAATTCTTGCAGGGCTTTTAAACCAGAGTGAAAATATTTCCCAACCTTGAAAATGGAATTAGTTTAGAACAGCAATCTTTCTCACAGATTGTTGTGGGATTTATCATTCATCTCTAACCTATGAACCTACGAGGGAGCACAACTAAAACCAGAAATCTCTCTGTCATATCTTTAATGTATATTCCCTTCCTCATATAACCATCACAAATGAAGAAACTTCTGTAAAAAGTTAATTGTGCACACGCGAATTATGTAGGTATGTAAGTATTCCAGTTGCAAGCATGCATTTAAGTAGCAAAAACAGCAACATACTTATCTTTTTATTTAGAAATTTCCTTTCTCATCATTGTACATGTACTATAGAATACATGACAATATATAATGGAATAAAATGCTCCCCCAGCTGAAAGGAAGTTTAGAGCTTCCTATAAACAGTTGTATGTTTGTACATGCTAACCTAACAAAATTCAGTAAACACTGCATCTCAAATCATAAAATGAAGATAGCATTCAAAAACAGCTAATGGATGTTATAAAGTGAAAATTATCCATAATCATCCCTTTTTATTCTCTGTCACACATGCTCCTGATTTTATATTCTTTGCACACCCATCTATCTTTTCTTCAGAGCCAGCTTCTTTGCTCCCTTGGCAACAGCCATCCCAACAGCCAGCCATCAATTTGAAACAGAAAGAAAGAATAAGAAAAACAGAAGTTGGATGAATTTACAAAACAAGATTACACAAGAGAATTTCTTTCTGTTACTTAATTATTCTTATAAAGAATAAGTTAACTCAAATTTCTCCTTTCCTATTTTTGTCCCTTAACACTCATCCCTATATCAATGGTTGAGACATGTAGCCTTACAAACACATCTGAGATGGATGAAATGCTTGTGAAATTCTTCTGTTTATTTAAAAAATGGCTTTAGAGTATAAATGTGGATTCAGCCATTAGCCTGGTGTGGGCAGAGTAAAATATCTGTGTAAATGGAAAACACCAGGCATCAGCTTCTGGGAAGAACAGGCTTTATTTCACAATTATCTTTGTGTCACGGTGCATCTACCACTGAGCTCAACTAATATGTTTCACTTTTATTACAAATCCCAGGCTCATTCGCATTTTTTTTTAATTCCTTAAAATGAACTTCAAAGTGGTGGTGGCATAAGAAAGCAGATTTGTGCAGTCTATGAGTAAAGATAATTGAAAGTTAAACAATTAGAGAACAAACCCACATTGCTATATGCTTGCCATTTGGAGCTGGGGCTTACTTTCAGTCCCAATTTCTTGGTGAGACACAACTTGAGGAAAAGATCTGGCCTTCTCTCAAGAAATCAATGAAAACTGTTTCCCTATTTCATTTGGGCAACATTTCATGGGAAATATTCCTACAAAATGAGCGTGCATGTTTCCAGAGGGAAAACAGTTATGGTGTAAGCATTAAAAAATCTTACTCTGAACTCCAGTCAAATAGTGTAGCAATGTGACTGGGTAAATGGCTTAAACGGGATTGCCTCAAGGCCCCTTTAAAACCAATGACTGTATTTATGCAATATGCTTACCTTGGTTACTGAGTAAACCTATTTGTACAAAGCACTGTAACATAAATTGCTCACTTGGACGAGTTCACACAAAAGAGTTTGCCACTAAAAACAATAACAACTGCCAGAACAACAGATTTGTTATTTGGGTATCTTCTAGTCCAACGCTCTACTCAAGCAGGAAAGCCTATACCATTTCTGACAAATAGTTGTCCAATCTCTTCTTTGAAACCTCCAGTACTGAAGCACCCACAACTTCTAGAGGCAAGTCATTCCACCGATTAATTATTCTGTCAGGAAATTTCTCCTTGGTTCTCTCCTTAGTCAGTTTCCATCCTGTTGTCCAGGTTTTACATGCTGTATGTAGTCATTGGCTTTTTCCCCCCCTCATCCAAGCACAGCTATTACATACAATTGTAAGTCTGCTGTAATCAGCAGAAGGATTGCTTAATCAATTAAACCAGCCAACAGGCCTGGCCTTGTAGAATGGTCACATCCTCTTTCCTTTACCACAAGGATGGGGAATGGATAACCTGTTTTTATTGCTTCTTGTTTGCTGCCTACCTTTGGTGAGATTGGCAGCTGTATAAACATGATTGATAAATAAATAAATCTTTGTATTCTAAAAATATTTTGAAGAAGAAACTCCACCCCTTTGCTCTGCTCTGACCTCAATAACTTCCCCTTTATTTATTTTCTTACCATTATTGCCTGCTTTTATTCTCAGGAGCAAAATGCAGTACACATGGATTTTCCTTTATAACATCCCCCAGCAATCCTATGGGCTTGGCTGATCCCGTCCTCTTCACTTCCACCCACCGTGCCTTCTTCCTAAGTGTAACACTGGGAAAACTACACTATATTGTTGGATTCAAAACAATTGCTCAGTCCTTTTTTTACTTCAAAACTCTTATAATGTCCTCCAACGGAAAAGAAGCCCAAAATACCTGCATAATTCCACATAATTATTATGTAACTACACAAAAAAGTTTAAGACATCATTCGCAAGGATCTTCTATGTCCATAGGTGTAAGTAGCCCACAGAATTGGCTACCAATTATGATTTTATTTTTGTATAAGAGAGGAATAAATTATTTTTACAAAAATACTTTAAGGGAAAATAGTTATTACATAATGTGGACTTATTTAGGAGATTTTTTCATGTAACTTATATATTTTAATAAAACAAGGAACCCATGTTAATATATAGAGAAACATACAGAATTATTACATATAGATGTGTTTGGAACACACACAGATACATGGTTATGCTGTGATGCTGATTTTAAACAACAAAACAGCTACAGCAGTTGCTGGTTCTTTCCATACTTCATGCTCTCTCAAATTGATTTTTCCTGAGGAATTCAATATATGCATGTGTGTGTGTGTGTGAAATCATATGATTATATATTATATATATTGTCTGTCTGTCTGTCTGTCTGTCTGTCTGTCTGTCTGTCTGTCTGTCTGTCTGTCTGTCT
>BLBF01000041.1:1433431-1523066 GCA_015471245.1 Laticauda colubrina
TCTGTCTGTCTGTCTGTCTGTCTGTCTGTCTGTCTGTCTGTCTGTCTATCTATCTATCTATCTATCTATCTATCTATCTATCTATCTATCTATCTATCTATCTATCTATCTATCTATCTTCCTTCTCACATGTTTCTATATATGATTCCATGTTCCCAAAACTGAAAATCAGCTGAAGATAACACTTGACACAACCAGTATGCTATAGCTGATGCAGCCTTAAGTTTCTAAGAATTCTGGGAGTTGAAGTCCACCTCTTTTAAACTTGCCAGGGTTGAGAAACATTGCTTTAAAAGGTGCCAGGGTCTTTGATGTCCAAAGCAATTCAATTATAGACAAAGGGTTGGAGTTATGTTAATCTTGGTTTCTTATCAATTTCTGAGTTCCTCTCCCTCCTCATCATAACCTTGTAATGTGGAAGAAGTTAGCAATGTATGACTAACACTTTTGACACTCTAAAAGCTGTCTCTAAAAGTATCCCCTAGTTGGACACAGTTATTATGCATGTTTGGGTTATAGAGTCTAGATGGAAAAGAAAGAGCCAGGCACCATTCTCATAACATTTGCAAACAACACAGTCAATTTTAAATGCTTGGGAAGGGAACTACATTACTACCACTGGACAAGGAATCAGCTGCCCCCAGTCCTTGCCAAGTTCCTTCCACCATCATAAATAGGAAGGGAGAGACACATATCTCATACTTCTCCCTCCAGCAGCGGAAGCAATGAGAACTGGGAACTAGTTCCCATACCAAATCAGTATTCACCCATCCTTCCAGCTTGGTCATGCTAGATAATATTTCACCCACAGGACCAAGCAGAGACTATTGCATAACCAAGGGCAACAATTTCCAGCCATAATAAATTAAACAGCAGGAACTTATAAAAAAAAAAGCTGCAGTAGAGTCGTGGCACTGAACCCCAGATTTCTATGCTCCCAGGAAGGTTACTGTCCAGAACAGCTGTTCCCAGCTGAGCCTAGGCTCGTAAGGGATCATATGTCCTCATGAGAGTGGAGAAAACAAACTTGACACAATACTCCCACGTTGATCAGATTGTCTTGCAATGGGGAGTTTCAGACTTTCCGTTCCAGAGCAGTCTTTTATTTTTAAGAGTACAGAGAACTTATTCCTTGAAGGGCAAAGGCAAGAAAATTATGATAGAGTTGATGTCTGAATAGGTCAAATGTCTCAATATATTAAGAATGGCCTATTTTGCATGTGGCAGCAGGGAGGGCTGTGTTACTGGGGTAACTCATTCTCTATTAAAGAGGAAATTATTTTCAGTCCTCTTATCAGATGACTCTTGTCCAAAACTATCATTACCTCTGTCCTAGGAAACCTCATCCTTCCTTTTCTTCCAAGACAAATTTATCTGTTCAACTCCAGCTACAACCAATGATAGATTGCTTTGTTGCCAAAGCCTGACAGAAATTCAGAAAGTAGATGGAAAGACAATCAACAGTTGCCAAAAAAAATTAATAATAAGCAAAATCTTGAGACTAAAACAAGTGAATATCCTATTTCTGAATAGATATATTCAGCAAAACTTTCTATAATCATGTCAATAGGAATACCTGGATCCTGCGCATTAGTCACATCTTCTTTTCATATTCCCCACACTGCTTTTAAGTGATAGCCTGGATAGACATGATGTACATCACATTGAGAGTCTATGCATAGGTTCCTCCCTCAAAAACTATTCTCTACCTTATGAAAGTTAGTGGCAAAGGCACGATGGCAAAGGTATGGAAGATTTCCCTTTCTGCCTTTTTCAACTCTGTAAATCCATGCTGGTTGCTAAAAGCACGCAAATTTTGATCATGTGACCATGGGGATGCTGCAACCATCATAAGTGCAAACACCAGCCATAAGTCACTTTTTTCAGTGCTGTCCTATAGCTTAGTTATGAATGGGTGTGAGTCACCTGTAACTACTTCACAATGCTTAGTTTCTGCAAAATAGAGTCATAAATCTAATCACTGACCTCTGCATTTTACATGCTACTTGATCAGGAGTTCAACCTTTCACACAACTGACTAATCTGTCTGGAATAAATCTATATTCCATGACTTAATTTATGTGAAACTATAAAAAGGCTTACTGTGGCCTAGAAAATACGTAACTGAAAAATTTGTCCATTCTTCTTTATGATTATCCATAGCCTTTCTTGGCCCAGTTGGTTCCATAAGCAACTTCATTACTTCCCATATTTTCACAATCTATTCTCTACTCAATTTCTATTTTTCTGATTCATTTTCATGTATCATATTTCTACACAGCTTCTCAACTGTGCATTGGCTGCTTGACTTCTGAGGGAAGCACAGGTTGTACCTAATTGAGGCTAGAACAATTCTTGAGAAGCTTTGGAGAAGGTAAAGTTCTTTATTTTTTGTACCAGAATGATCACACTTAAATTGCCCAAATAGCATGTACAAAGAATGTTTTTTTTAAATATCCCCACATGCACCAACTAAAGGTTTTCCCCCAAAGAACATTCCAATGGTGTTATATGAGGATACTTAGGTCTGATAGGAACAAGGAAAGAAAGAATAAACCTCAGTGGGATAAATATGCATACTGAAGCCCAGGGACATCCATATGATAATTCAATAGCTGACTTTTCATAACATGCTTCACCCTAAACCTGGTTTTCTGACACTAAGATAAAAGCTGAATATTGAACTTCAGAGATCCATTTTGGTGTAGTAGCTAAGATTCAGGATGGAAATCATGAGACCCTAGTCCTATCTTAGGCATGAAGCCAACAGAGTGACTTTGAGCCAATAACTCTCTCTCAGCCCAGAAAAATGGCGATGACTTCTTCTGCCAAGAAAACTGCAAGGACTTGTCCAGGCAGTCATCAGAATTCAGCACTGACTTGAAGGCACAAAACCAACTAATTATTGAACCGCAAACTATGTACCCTCAGTTTAGCATAGTCCAAATGGTTGTTTTACTCTCAGTCACAGAGAAGCAGCCAATGGAGTGTGTAGTCATCAATGATAGTGATAACATCTAGCAATAATGGTCCAAGAAGATAAGTACAAGTAGCAACATTAATTGCCCAGGATTGAGGTTGGTTTAGACAGCAGTGAAATGTATTCAGCAATAAGAAATATTTAGTGATCATCCCCAGCAGTTAATGTAAGACTGTATTTGAACCTGAAGTCCAATGATCCTCCTGTGCAAATGGTAGGTGTCATGGCAACAGCCAGTCTCAGCCTGTCAAGGTCTGCTGCTACTGATTTTGCTCATGTAGCATTCTTTCTTTCTGATTATTTTTAAAGCACATTTTATTTTCAAGGAAGAGTTGCTGAGGCATATACACCTTCATAAATTCTCATTACATTGCATTTATTCTTCTGTTACAATGTATGATTCTCTGCTATCAAGATGAAAGAGAAAATGGTATTGATTCCCAAGTGAGCAGGTTTAACATCAGAAATATCAGTTTCTCTGCCATTTATACCTTGTTTTGCTATAAAATATTAAAGGCATCTTGCAACCAGAAATCAATCCATACACCAAGAAATCAAGAAAGGCCCTAAAATTGAGAAGATTGCTGTCACTTGCTTTTTTTTTCCTACCTGGAAGCCTTTGTAGAAAAGCAGAAAAAGAATAATAGACAAGAAAGGATGAGTAACCAAACCATCTTCCCAAAAGGTCAGGAGACTTTGAGAATTTTTTTTCTCATACAGTGCACATAAGTCATCACTCTTGGAAGTCCTTGCTTGCCCTTTTGTTCACCTCTACCCCATCTCATGCTATTAGGCATTTTGCAGTCTCCCCCCCCTTCTCAATAATGATTGTGTTCTCTCCTCCCCCCCCCCCCCCCCGCGGTCACCCTCATGATATGAACCATCATCTCAGAACTGACTATGGACCTCCCATCTGTCAAAGCAGTCAGGTTACAAGTAACACTAGATAAACGGCTGACAATCCATCTGCCTCTGTGCATTTGAACATACACCGTCCTTCTTCATGGAGCCAACAATAGCTGGCAAAAGACAGTTTGGTCCTGGAAATGCATTTCCACTCTATCTGTCACAGACTCTCACAACCTATGAACAACAACCCCTTCCACATCCTATTTTGGAAGCATTCAGCACATTCCCAAGCCATGCCCCTGAAATTACCAATTTTCGGCTGCATGATTTACTCACATTGCAAAATTTGTGTGTTAAGATTTAACACATTTATTTTGTGATCTTCCACCCCA
The DNA here is from genome assembly GCA_015471245.1 of Laticauda colubrina. NCBI lineage: Eukaryota > Metazoa > Chordata > Lepidosauria > Squamata > Elapidae > Laticauda > Laticauda colubrina. The sequence continues at coordinate 1,437,653 of BLBF01000041.1, forward strand.
AAAATATTCCCAGCAAGCGAACAGCCGGAACTTTTTCAGAACAGTGACATCACTGCTTCACTGGCAATATTCCCGGGGGACTTGTAGAGGTCAAAAGCATATTTAAAAAATTAAAAATGTGCCCCAGGACATAAAGCTTGCACACCACTGCTGTCAAGCCACAAAGGACTTATCTAGTAATGAATTACAATTCCAATAAATCACAAAGTCCGTTGAAATAAAGGCAGTTGGATGTGCTGATCCTTTTTCTTTCTTAACTTTTTGATGTATCCAGTCTGTTTCCTTTTCCACTTTGTCCTCCTCCATTTACATCAGTGCAGCTATCACAAGTAAGGAAGAAACTTTGAAATACTATTAATTACCAACAGAAAAAGCACTTTTGAGGAGAAAGTCTTGTACATTTTTAGTAGTTCTTAATCAATTTGATGGGATTAAAATGTTATCACAATAGAAGAGAACTTTGATGAAACACTCATGGATGGAATATGGTGTTCTTGTGTGTAATTAGGAAAGAATGACCAAAGGGCTCATCTTTTATTGTATAATTATCTCACGGAAGTCCTGATTTTCATTCAACAATCATTTCTCCAGAAATTTATAACTTTCAGGACTTTCTCATTTTAGTTTTGTTCCATATTAACATTCTTGGAATACACTCACCTGATTGGTTAATGCGGACCGCACTGTGATTGGACGAAACAACGACAGTGATTGGTTAGTAAAGAATCAACCGTCTTTGGCTGCGCGGATCACGGGAGATTCAAAAAGCTGTCATAGGATGCGAGCCACCGGCAAGCTCTATAAGAAGGGCTGCTGCGGCTCGCAGGTCCAGCACAAATCTATACCTTTAATAAAGAGCTGAAGTTATGCTGGTCTCGAGTGTCTTTTTTCCCGCCTTCTACAAGTTTAACTCTAAGGCAGATATCATGACAGAAGTCCTCTTAGTGAGAATTTTCAGATTAAGAAATCTGCACAGCCATCAGGGAGAGGAAACGATGTATAACTGAAAATAACAGCACCAATTGTAGTACTATCTGTCAATTTAAAAACTAGAGGGGGGGGGGAAATGAAAGAAATTCAAACAATTGGATGCTTATGTAATACATTTATCCAAAATGAATTCTATTGGCTCTTCTTAGTCTATTGTTTGAAATATAGGAGTTAATTGGCCCTCTTCACGTACACATTAATTGTTGCTGAATTAACCTGTTTTAAAGATTTGTTCAATAGATTGAACTATATCATACCCAAATAGTATAAAATTACACCGCAAAATTAAACCTACAAAAATATGCCAATTAAAAGTAAGTAGAAGTGAAAAGTTTATTTTATTTAAGTTTAATCAAACTATAGTACCTACATTCCTACCCCTTTATTTTAGCTATTTTCAGTTTGGTTGAGAGATGTTGATTTGCAATTAGAACAACAATCTCTTGCCAAGAGATTATTATGAATTTAGAGTGATCTGAATGACATTCCTGCCCAATGACTTTTTATGCAAAGCAATCCAAAATTTAATAGGAAACTGTTCCCTATTTGTTCCAAACAAAACGATTTGGCGAGATTTTACAAGAAAGTCCTATTCTTCAGAATTTTGCTGAATTTCAGTTCCCAGCATCTTTGATTTAGATCCAGTGACTGCAGATTTGTGGTTGGGGGTGGAGGCTGGAATCAATTAGTGAAACCATAAACATAACTATAACACGATTTAAATTTTTATCATAAGGTTTGGGGTGTTGAAGGCTTATTAATTTTTAAATTATGTTAAACTTAATAATTAGAACCCTCTGTCAATGGGAGTGATTACCCAAAGAAAAGTTTGGCTCTTTTTCATCAGATGTATTGAACCAAAGACTAGAATAGTCTTTGCCTTAATATAAATTAGGCTGGATTGGGGACTTCCCAATTGGAAATCCCAAACTATAATATTCATTTCTAATTTTGTGATGCTCTTTTAAGTTATAAAACGTAAGCTTTCTTTCAAGGTGAGCTTCCTTTCTGGATGCATCCATGAAGTTTACAGCAATATGCAAGTGGACAGAAATTATCTTCTTCTGGAATATTCTTCAATTTCTCAATATATCTTACAGTCCTGATATTCTCTGGAGATTTTAATACCACCTGATGCTCCCACCCTAAGGTAGACATTTAATGTATTTCCTGCTTCAGAATGATAGTAAAGTAAATATCACAGTGATTTTTATTAATTGCAATGTAAGGAGCCTTGAAGACTACAAGAAAGGTCACAAAGTGGATTGGATGTAGTTTGGTGATTACATGAATACAAGAGTAACTTCCTTTCATGGCATAGGAGCCATAGTGGTGCAGTGGTTACAATACAGCATTGCAGGCTAACTCACTGCCCACAGTCTGGAGTTCGATCCTGAATTGACTCAGCCTTCCATCTTTCCAAATGGTAAAATTGGTAAAATTGAGGACCCAGATTGTTGGGGGCAATATTCTGACTTTGTAAACTGCTTAGCAAAGCGCTATGAAGAGGTATATAAATCAAAATGCTATTAATTGCTACTCATGGAACAACCTGGGATTTGTTAGTAGAAAAATTAGAGAAAAGAATGGAAATGCTATTTTTAAATGGAAGTTTACACATCCTGTGCTCACAATACCAAAGATCTAACTTTGGCTACTCTTATAATAACCCAATGAAGTGCGCAATTTGGTGGAATGTCCACAAAGAAGTTAGAATAGGTCCATACAACTTATTTATTTATTTATTTATTTTTTTAATAATGATCTATCTGAATAAGCTTCTCAGGAATTTCCAGAGAACTTTCCTCAGGTTTGAAATCTACTCATGATTAGCTTCACTAGCTAATTAGCCTCAGATGATTTATTTATTTATTAAGTCATGGGTTATTAAGCTATAATGTTAACATGACTAGAACATGTCTTCATTTGGATAATCCATACTATGGCTTAAAACTCAATGAACTTAATTGAGGGTAAGATGTTGTGAACATAAGAACCTTCAGCTGTAATTGAATAGAATTGGAATTTGTATTAGAAAACATAAAATGGAGACTATACAAAAAATGAAACAAAAGCTAAACATGGATGGATGAAAGAAACAAAAATTACAACATTTACTAATCCTGCAGAACACTTGGGAAACAACTAAGGAAGATTTATTTTTATGTATAAGGCCCGTGTACCACTCTAATCACACTCACTCTGAATGGCTTTTTTTCCTTCTGCTCCATTGTGTCCAATTCTTAGCGACAGCCTGAAAAAGTCCATGCAGTTTTCTTAACAAGATTTTTCAGAAGTGATTTGCCATTGCCTGCTTCCTGGGGTTGAGAGAGATGCCTGGTCAAAAGTTATCCAGCTGGCCTTGTGGTTAAGCCAGGACAGAATGCACAGTCTCCTAGTTTCTAGCCTAATGCCTTAACTATTGTATCAGATTGGCTCTTTTTATTTACAGTAGCACATTTAAAATATCCATTCTTCTATCTGTATATCTGCACCTTAATGTCATGGTATAGAAACACTAAATGAAATAAGCCAAGTAGGGAAGCACATTGATGAATAGAGGGAAGGGCTGCTTGGAATTTGCAGGGGTTCGGAAGAGCCTCTAGCTAAATTTCTGTGCAGTTTGAAGAACCCCCAAATCCCACTCCTGGCTGGCCCTGCCCACCCTGTCCTGATCCTCCCAGAAGTCCCCATGCAGCTCGTTTTTGATGCAGGTAAGTGCAGAGCGTGCATAGAGGTTTGGAAAGGTGAAAAACAGGCCTCGCAGAAGTTTGGGGAGGCCAGAAATGGGCCTGTTTTGAAGCCCACCCCTGGATGAATATATATTTTACATAAACACACAAAGGCATTTATCCAAGATACTGTACTACTTTTTAGTTTACCAAGAGAGTGACTAGCACAAGGTCACCTAGCTGGTTTTGTGCCTAAGGTGGGACTACAATGCAGCCTCACAGTTTCTAGCCCAATGTCTTAACTACTACACCAAACCAGCTCTGAGTGGCATATGACTCTCCAAATCTGTAATTTGTGTTAAAAAGCAAAATATTGATTGGCCTTATTCATTTAAATTCAAGTCTTCTATATAAAAGTTAAACATAGCTCTTTTTTCCTCTACCTTACAAATACCATTATTTGTTAACATAAAAGGGAATTTTGAAGCAACCTGCTATCTTGTTCCACTTTAATGCACAGTATTGATGTCACTGATTGATGAAGATTATTTCTAGCACCCAGTGTTACTCAGAGCACCTTTAATTTAACAATCTCCATAAGCCATAACATTTCTACCCACAGATCAGGTTTTTGACAGTTTAAAACCGTATCAGCATATCGCTAGATATATTTGCTGAAAAATACAGCTGTATGGAATGCAGAAGTGACAGAAGATGCCAGGAAGCTGGTGCATCAGGGACTAACCTATGCATTTTTTTCTGATGTGACATAGCACTTTACATTATTATTAATCATCATTAGTGATTTAAATGCCCTATGCATACATAAGGTGTTTCATACCCTTGAATATAAGTGTTGTTCACAACCAGGTTTCAGTGGAAGAGAATATTTTTCACTCAAGATTGAATTATCAAGTCTGGGTTGGACTTCTGGTTTGCAAGGCCTCGGCGACGGCAGGAATCCGCAATCGTGCGCGGTTCCTGCCACGCTTGCTGCTGGAATGCCCCTGATCCAGCTGGATTTGGGGGCTATAGTTACCCCGTAGAGGTAACTGAAGATAGGGGAGACTCAGCAGGGGTCCACGGGAATCGCAAACCCCCCTCCTCAGCTGGCTTAACTCCCTTTTCCTAAAGTGGTGGAGCGGTGGTCAGTAATGGCCGCGACAAAGAAGCTTTCATCCGGATAAGAATGTGCAGGAGGAAACTGAGAAAGTGAAAGTTTCTGGCTAACCGGGATGACAAGTAATATTTAAATACTCTGGAATTTAAGTTTTATTAAAGATACATCATTCCCTATGAAGACGGAAGAAGCGGCGAATGAAAGTAAAAAAGGAAAGTTTGTTTTTTCTCACTCTCCTTCCTTACAGTGATAGCAAATGAATTGAGAAATTGGAAATACCCATTTTGGCATCAGCAGGTAATTGAAAATTGAAGCTAAGGGGACAAAAAAGATTTCTGACCATTGGAAAAAAAAAATTTTTTTTGCTATAAGTGGGAAGAGAGAGGAAAAGAATTAATATTAAGATTTTCTTGGAGGAGGCTGCTTGGAATTTACAAGATTAGAGCGAAATTGTAACAAAACTTCTAAAAGATATATTTCAACTGGAGCTTTATAACTGAACTATAACCCCAAGAAGAGAAAATATAAAAAGAAGAAAGTGCTAAATGAAACAGACTGTGTGTATTTGGATTGCTTGGTGACTTTGGGACTTTTTGAAATTATTATTTGAAAGACTAAAAATATTTGGGTTGTTTAAAATTTTTTTTTACAATGGCACCACTTGTTGATGAACTGAAAATTGAATTTAAAAAGCTAAAAGAAGAGGATCAAGAAGGGAAGAGCTCTTCTGGATCTGTTTCCATTTTTAGAAATGGCGATTTATACCTACCAGAAACTACAAGAACAAGAAGATTGGGATGAAGAAGAAGCCATCTTTAATGAAAAAACAATTTCAGCTGGGGAAGAAAAGGGAAAGAGGGGAAAGAGAATGGATAATTTAAGACTTAAAAAAACAACCAAAAAAGGGAAAAATAAGATGAAAAATCGATATAATGTTAGAAAGCAACAGAAAAGAGAAATACAGAAGAAGGTGGAGATCAAGAAGGTGGAGATTAAGAGACAAGGGGGTAAAAAGACAGGATTGGAGAAGAAAGGAAGAGAAAAAGGGAAGAGAAGTTACAAAGGTTTGAAATAAGATGTAAAGAAACAAGATCTATTCCGAGATAGTGGGTAAAAATATGATTAAAAAAGAGATTCTGCAAAGTACATAAGGTTGTATTGTTGTATTTATATTTGAAATAATGTTAGAAAATTGGATTTAATAATAAAGCTTAATTTGCTATGGATTATTGTTTTAATTATATTATAAACTTATTCTTCATTTCTATTTTATAATATAGTAAGTAACTTCAGAATGCACTAAGTAGAATCAGAATGAAAAGTATATATTATTCTAAGTGTTAAATTTAGGGGAAAGATTTAAAGGTATTATATTTCAATATACAGGAGAAACTTTGTGTTAATGAGAAAAGATAAATAGAAAACTGAAATAGAACAGATAAAAGATATATTAAGAGACAAGGGGGTAAAGGTAAGATTAGAGAAGAAAGGAAGAGAAAAAGGGAAGAGAAGTTACAAAGGTTTGAAATAAGATGTAAAGAAACAAGATCTATTCCGAGATAGTGGGTAAAAATATGATTAAAAAAAGAGACTGCAAAAGTACATAAAATTATATTGTTGTATTTATACCTGAAATAATGTTAGAAAACTGGATTTAATAATAGAGTTTAATTTGCTATGGGTTATTGTTTGAATTATATTATAAACTTATTATTCTTTTTTATTCTATAATATAGTAAGCAGCTTTAGAATGTACTAAGCAGAATCAGAATGAAAAGTAGATATTATTTTAAATGTTAAATTTAGGGGAAAGATTTAAAGGCGTCATACTTCAATCAATGATTACAGGAGATATTTTGTGTTAATGAGAAAACATAATAGAAAATTGAAATAGAGCAGACAAAAGAAATATGCATAATGATTTAAATTGAGATGAAATAAATAAAATAGAATTAAGAGAGTGAAAAGAGGGGAGAAGCTACATAGAAAATGTAGAATGGTAAATAAGATATGAAATTGGATAAAAAGTGAGCATGTATTTTGAATTTATGTCTGTATAAAAAGATGTAACCCGGGACTAAGCCGCTTTCCAAAAGGAAGTTTCATGTTTTGATGTTTTGTGTTTTGTTTGTGTATGTTTGTTTATTGAAAACTTATAAAATTTTTCTAAAAAAAAAAAGATTGAATTATGAAGTCCTTAGTGCTCTCTGAGCTTGGTTGTTTTCTTGCAAACATTTCATTACTATTATTCTTCTCCTTCTTCCTATTACCTATCTCTTCCCACTTATGACTCTAACCATGTTGCTTGTATCTTTACAATTCATATTGTTTGATTTGTTTTCCTAGTATGTTTTGATTTCCATATTTGTAACCTATGTATTATTTGATTGCTTATTAGTACCTATGACTATGACTAAGTGTTGCAAATTATGATTCTTGATGAATGTCACGAAATGAATTGCTGTAAGCTGAGGACTTCCTGTAATATTAAGTTACTAGGGTAGTTTTGAATTTAAGATTCAAAAATCCACTCTTCTTGAATTTAAGATTCAAGAATCCTCCACTCAGAAATATGCTCCTCACTGGATATTCAGAATTAGTTCTTACAGGATTATTTCAGGACTGCAACTACAATACTATAAAAAGGAAAACATATTTCTATATATTAAATGAGTCACACTTTTTTTCCTGCTGAATAGCCTGGACAGAATAAGAGTCTGCCATTCATTCCACATAACTTTAAAAATGGAATTTAATTTGCAATGTGATCAGAACATAGTCTCTTTAAAATACATTTCCCAATTTACCAATAAAATTGGAAAAAGAGGTTGTGAGATAGGAAAAAAATATTTGAAGCCATCATGTAAAAGAGTTAAAGAATCTTTCTTCACATCAGTTCCCTGCAAGAATGCAGACTCATAGCTGCTTTCAGCTTTAAAAATAAAACATTGGAAGAAGAGAATATATATATGTAGTTAAGCCTTCATTTGATTATTAAAATGTTTTCTTACAATTCTGATCATATTTTCAGAATTTGATCTTAAACACCGGATATAATACTTTTCTGTAAGAGTGCCAAGCCCAGTCATAAAAAGGGTATTTGTCAAACATGTTATCACATTTTCAGCTATGCAGAAGTAACACCCCCACAGTGTGTTTAACAGTTGTTTCCTACTCATCTCCCCAAAATGTAGATTTTTTTTCTCTTATCTGATCTTCTGAATCTCATTCCCAATTCCACTTTATTTAACCACTTCCAAAATGCATGACCTACTCTTTATTACTACAAACATAAATAGCAAAGTACTTAAAACAAGAGATAATAATCATAATCTTTGTCTATTTTTATAAAGATTTTCAAAGAGAAATTATAATACAGCAGTATCTGTAACAGTTGATATGTCATGAGATAGATTTTGGTTATTTGTTTGAATATTAGTCTTACTTAAAACTGAAAAACTGCAATGGGGAAAATATTTATAGGTAATTTTTGCTTATCAACTCTGCTGTTTAGTGACCATTCAAAATTACAATGATGCAAAAGAAAAAAAATAACTTATGACCAATCCTTGCATTTATGATACTGCAGTGATGTGATTGCCATTTGTGTGCTTTGCAACTTGCTTGCAGCAAGCGGAGTTAAGTAGAGATGGCAGAAATAAAATCATAAGTCCCAGTCATGTGATGTTTCACTTAATGACTGCAGTGACTTGCTTCATGACCAAGTGGGAGTGAGGTCATAAGCCAATTGCAATCATGTGGTTTCTGCTTAGTGACTGCTGTGGTTGGTAATGGAGTTTTTGGTCCCAATTAGGTTAGGACTGTCTGTGTATGCATTCAGGCACTATGCAGAGAAAATCCCAGACTGTGAATTCTTTTTCTGAAAACACCGATATCTCTTCTTTCACTCTTTGGAACCTATTCTGGTGAAGTGCAATGTAAACTAGCCTCCTCATGGTGCATCCCAGCCAGGCAACATGACTTTGTCACAACTAAATAATTTGCACATTCTTGCTGCTGGACCTCACAAGGATCCTCCAGCAAGAAAAAGTAGTATGAATATGCTGTATTCTGTTATGCCATACAAAATAAAAGAACCTATTCCGGTTTTGTCAAGTATTTTGAGCTCAGTTCAGGAAGTTTCAATGTCATTCTCCTAACCTGATCAAGATTAATCAATCAGCTACCTTGGTGGTAATAATAGACTACCATTATACTGGGTTTCAGAATATACTGTGTAATCAATATTCGGCGGGTCTGAGGTCTCTTGCTTTGTACCCAAAGCCCCAGTTCAAAGCTGAAGGAAGAACAGTATTGGATAATGGAAAATGACTATTAGAAATTCTCCCCCACCAATCAGTTCACAAATGTCAGGGTCCAAGAAGACAGGTGCATGTGGCTACTGCTTTAAGACAGCTAGTTGCATCCTATATGCAGCACTCCAAAGCAGATCCACTTTCTTTCACATCCATGTGTCATGGATTCTGAGCCACTGTCCCCACTAAAGAGAGTGATCCCATCTTTTTACTTACTCGTGCCTCTCAGGGTAAGCTCAGGCCCTTCAAGCGGGCTAGGCTGCTGCACATCACATGTCTCTTCTTTCTGAGGAAGGCTGCTCTTCTCTTTCTCACCCTGCCATCTGGTAGGCAGAAAAAGCACAACCAATCAATTTCTCTTCGCATCCATAATGTATCAGGGCTGGGCAAATTTTGAATTTGTAAACAGTCTGAAGGAAATTCCCTGAGTCATCAAATCAAATTTTCAAACTGAAGTAATGATTTATTTCAAATCAAAACAGGCACCTCTTAATCAATTCAATTCAGACCAATTCAGGCCCTTTTTATACATGCGCACTTGGGTTCAAATCAAATTATTAAGAGTCTGATTATTTGATTTGGACATCCAAATTGAATTCGACTAATTTTCCAAATTAACTTGTTAATTTCAGTCAGATCAACTTGCCAACCTAAATCAACAATTCAAATGGGAGTGGACCCAATTTGTATAGACGTATTATATATCTCCAACTATCTTAACATAATGCACAGACGGGTTATAATTATTAAACCATAATTCTGTCTTTTGCCTAACATCTTAATAAAGCAAAGGCCAGGTTCTTTTTAAGAGGACGCAATTTCTTTGACCTAAGGTGCCAAATCACATGACCCAAACTCATATATCAAATGTAATGAGTGCAGTAAATGTTTTAGTTAAATGAACTAGCACTGGCATATGACAGCTGTTGGCATATATCAGAAAAATTCTGAAATTGTTATGATACATAAAAATCTCCATGAGCATATAATCCAATATGCCATCAGGATGCCACAGCAAGCTATCTACAATAGTCAGGCAATAATGCTATCTGAGAACCTGATGAAGTAATAAAAGAATTTTGCTGCAAGTGCTTGTCTATGTAGATCTATTCAAATCAAATTCTTAACAAGTCTCACTGTGTTAATGAATTTGGCCCTAAGTGATAGCTTGTTTTTAGTGCTAGAGTCTAAAAATGGAGTTGTTCTTCTCCCACCTTGGCTCATAATTTTTTTTTTGTAGCATTCAAGTGCTAAACTTTTTCAAGAAAACTAGGGCTAAAGGATGATATGTATCCTATGATGTATCTTACTTAGTAATATTTGGAAAATGGAAATCAAAGTTAGATTTTTTTTATTCACCTATACTTTATTCAAATAATAAAGGCAGAATAAAAATATAATAAATAAATAAGAAGATATATCCTTAGAAAGATATATCTAGGAATACATGCTGAGTGACACTTACCGATAATGAAAAGGGGCAACAGTGGCCATAATGGGATGGTTGTGCTGTGGCAGAGAAGAAAAACTAATGGGTGCTGTATGTAACACAGGCCCCTTATTAAGGTTGCTTGTATCCAGTGAGATTGTTCGAAGATTATCTTCTTGCTTGGATGTCCCATTTTCCTTCCAGTTGACTTCTGAGGCTGATTGACCTTTTGCTGGACAGCTCTGTGGCCTCTTTGTGGTAGATCCCTCTGAAGTCTTTGTCATTAATGTCTCATTATATAGGTTGAGATATGAAGGGCTCTTCCCTGGCAGATGAGTGGTCTTTGCAGATTCAGTAGGTGTGCTGGGTTTTCCAAGGACCTTCACAGCAACAAGGCTGCTGTTACTTTCACCTTGTTTAGAGGTGTTCTTTATTTTTTCAGTTGTCTGAATAACAGCTTTCTTCACTATCTTGGTGGGCCTGGAATTGGCCTTTGGTAAGCCCCAGGGGTTACTGTAGCCAGACACTAAACTGGAACTGAGGCTAGAGTCCATCTCCTCTGTCTCATCATGGCTCCCAGATATGTCTGTTTTCTCTGGTCTAGGATTTGCAGCAGTTGCAGTCTTAACCATGAGCTTCTGCTTTGACCCTTTAGGAGCTCCATAGCTTGAGCTTCCCTGTGCCTTCCCTATCCTGGGAGATGCTATCCTTGGTGAGGAATATGCTCCCACACAGTTCTGTTTAGGGGGCAGTTTAGGAGATGCTGCCAGAGTGTGTATCTTGCTATGAGATGCAGCTCTGGGAATAGGTATAGAGGAGGCATAATGGCTGCGTCCAGCTGCATTCACATTGGCTGTTCCATTCATCATCAGCAAAACTTGGATGGAGGAAGGTCAATCTGAGAAAACACAAATCAAAGCATATTAAGTCTGGAGCTTCAAAGCCAAACCTGTTCAGCACAAGGGTGTGTACAGCTGCAAGTGAAAATCTTTCCATTCTTTTAAAAGTTCATTTTACTTTTACCTTTTCATATTACTTACCAATAAGACAAAAGATTGCTAGCTGGGTAACACTGAAATTGCTGTTTTCTGTCTACATAATACTGCAATCAAGTGCACCATCTTAGACAATAAAAATAGTTTTGGGGTTATGCTAAATTTAACATGCTATTAGCTCTTAGTGCTTTTATTTACCCTTTAAACAATATTATGGGGAAATTATGTTTTTAGGCTATAGAGTCTTTTTAAAATATTAAGCTTTTCAGTAAAAGATGAATTGCCAATAAATATTTGAATTTGAACTATTTCAATAAACAAAGGTCATTTTAAATCAAATCTAATATGGCTTATTGATTTCTTTCAAACTGTCTGTTCCATTATTCTTCAATTTTACAAATATATCAACCTTTTCCTGACATTTATACAATTAATCAAATCAATACAATAGATTTACTCCTATTTGGTTGAAAAACAAATCAAACCTAGTTACTATGTAATTTAGTATGATAAATAGAAGATATAAGAAACTAATACTTCTCTGTAAAACTACTGGTAAACTGCTCCAGTGGTTTATTATGTAAAGAAGTAATATTCCATTTGGGTAACAGCATGCTAAATGTGGTTTCTTTAGGATCATACCAAATTAACATGAGGGAATCAATGTTTGAAAATAGACTATTACTATGTGTAGATAATTTACAATCAGATTTAAAGTCTAACACATGTTGCAACTTGATAATTCAAGTCCTAACCAAGGACCTATGAATTATTAAGGAATTATTATCTGTTCACAACAATGTGAAATCACAACTGCCAAGTCTTTAGCTATTGGCCTTCATTCATATCAAGTTCTTCCCAAGAACCTAGAATGTTGTCATATACTGGTATAATATATGTGCAGACCCAGCAATGTGGCTGTGCAATGGTAGATTAAAAAAATTGTCAATGTGCAGATTTTATAGGTGCTGTACAGGATATTTTGGCATAGCACCCACTGTGCTAATAACCACTGGACCATTATGGTGAATTTATTCCATCATCTCTCAGTTTCATTTTTCAGATCTTTATATTTCTTGTCTTTTCCTATTCTACTATCTCCTTCTGTTGCCACACCATTTATCCTCATTTTCCTCTTTTCAATAAATTACAGAATTGAAATAGGTTTAGTAATTGTTATAATCAATATGCAGGACTGATTCATATGTTGTAGTCATGAACTATGACAGATCTCATCCAGGCAGAAGATATTGTACGTAAGTACATGCATTTCACAAATTAAGAGTTGGCAAAAAGAAATGGATATTGCATACTTTTATGATAGCACACAAAAGATTCTGCTACAAAGTTTAAAGAATGCCTATTCTCCATTAATTATGTAATGGAATTTTGTTTTTAATCTCTTTCTATATTCTAAAATATTTTAACCAGCAATGTACCAGTGGAAGTCCTGACTGGAGAACCATTTATAAATTTGGACAACATACAGAAGCTTAACTTTAATTTCCCATTTTTTTTTGTTTTGTAAACTGATTCCACTATTTAATCGTATATAATAGTATATAATACAATATTACTACACATTTTATTAATATATAATGGTTATAAGTTTTTACAGCTTCTTTTTTTTCTTTCATTGCATAAAGGAAAGAACCAGAGTGGCTCTGTTGCTGCTGTTCAGCATAAATGGGTGGCCAGCAGAGATTAACAGTCTCAAATCTGCATGTAACTTGATTTGTTTTCCAGCTGTTTTTGAATTAGCAAAGGATCATAAAAGTCTAATCATTCTTTAAAAGAAAAATAACTGCAAATGTACTGCTGTCAAACTTGCAACAGGGAAAGAAAATAAGTTGTCCCCAAACAACAGAAGTGTGAAAGAAAGAATTTAGTCTTAACATACAAGAGAATTTGGCAAACATATTCCAGAATGTGAGATTTTTACATTCTACATACAGGAAGGAACTACTTTCAAATGAAAGGAAGGAAATAAGATTATTTATAACATGTTTTGGGAACACTAATAGGAGGGGGGGGAATAAACCGTGTTTCTGAGCAGCATCACTAATAAGGAGGTATTCTGAATGTTCTAGAAAACAAATATATTACAACAATTTGTTTTATGTACCACTTTTTCTCTATGAGCTTAAAGCAAAATACACAATGATAAAAACCATATGAGGATGGTTGGGCTGACAAGGGGAGAGAGAGAGGCCCCAAATCACTCAGAGCCTCCCAAGGTGAAATTGAATCTCCATCTCCTTGACCTTACATGATTAAGATTCTGTTATTGGACACATGCTTATATTTTATAGCATAATGTCATGTAATTATAAAATAATGTTACAGCAGCATATACAAATTCAAATTCTTAGAGTCTTAGCAGACTACCACTTGAATATAGAATTGCAGCAAAGAAGACTATGCAATCTTCGTCTGCTTTAACAGAATAATGGAATTTACAGTATATGATTTGAAAAGAAACTAGATGCTTTAGAGCATGAAGCACTATATTCCAATGACAGTAGTATCAGTATGTATTTTTTATTTATTATTTTATAATTAACATTCCTATGCCATTTTATTTCAACCAATTAACAGCTAGAGCATTGTGCCCAATTTTGAAAATCATATCTTTACAAAGGACAAAGAGCAGGTTCAAAAAAAGAATTATGAGCGTGATAAGTTATCAGGAGACTTAAGTCCAATATGGAACAATTAAAAGAGTTGTTACACCTCATCTGCAAAAGAAAAATGTGAGAAAAAATATCAGTACATAACAGAGTAATTTTATTCTCCATTAAACTGTAATCAGGGCAAGGAGCAAGAGGTCAACATTAAAAGATAATTCAGGGTGAATATTAGATAGAATTTCAGAGAGTAAAACAGGGGAGCAGCAGAATAATCTGCCTATGACAATGGTGGAATCCACAAAACTTGCTTTTTTTTCAAATGGATGATGGATTAGATTTTATTTAAGCACAGCAAAAACTATCAATTCTCCTGAAATCCAACCAGATATTCAGTAAATAATTATCAGCAGAGGAGTCATATTTTCAGTGCATCTAGATATCTTGCCTTGCTTGAATTGGAGAATTTAAGCTGCCACTAGACACTGGTTTTTGTTTTGTTGTGTTGTGTTGTGTCAACATGGCTGTCCTCTGGAATATCTATCCTGCTGCTCATTCGAATAAAACTTTCCATATTTCAGCCCAGCATGAATATAAAATAGAGAAAATGACTGGGGTAACAATAGACTCACCTCACCCTTAACCTATACAACTATCACTCCTCATAGGCTGCAATTATGTACGTGCAGGAATTCAAAATTCAAGTTGTATTTCTCACCAGATGTTTGCTGACTAAAACATCCTTCTTTCATACACAAGATCCTGTATTGCCTGCCAAACTGTTACTCCAGAGCTGGAAGGCAGACTCACCAAAATTATGCTTATTTATGTCACCAAGCATTTAAACATTTCTGGTAATCAAACCTTCCCCACCCTATTAAACTCCTAAGAGTGTAAGGAATTTATTAATGCCTCCCTAACAACCAAACTATACTGAGATAAGAAAAGAAAAAGAAAAGAAGCATTTTCTACATAGATCTTAATTTCCCCTTATCACTATTTCAGACTATTCCTCCAGCTGCTATCTTGGCTCTCAACTGGCTCCATCTGGAAGGGCAGGAAAGAGAGTTAATTCCTCAGAGGAAGTTTGCTCTGGATTTTATTTTTATGTTTTTTCCCATGATACTTCAAGGACATTATTCTCAGTAGCTCATTTCCGTGGGAAGCTGCCACCATCTTGGAAGTACAATTCTGGAGAAGCTACATATGACAGAAACTTGATTTTCCAAATGTCAAATGGCCACACTATGTCCCAGTCACTTATTTCTGCAAGTATTCCTAGTGACATAATGATATGAAATACAAAGCTGAAGATTTTAGGTGATAATATTCTATATTAAGACACATAATTTATCATCTGACCTTATTCCCAACTACAGATCTAATTCATATGAACCATCTGTATTCAGTGAAATCTCTCACAGATATATACAAGCTTTGTATGGCAATGGAGCATTTGTGCCCTTGGAACAATTTTTGAGAAAAATCTATAAATGAGCAGCACCTGACAAAATTTTTTTTCAATATCTGACTCTATACTTCATTTACACCATTATTATAGAACTGAGAGACATTTTCCAAAGAGATAAGCTTCCATCTGAAATAAAGAATAAAGTGAAATTAGAACTTCTAAATTTCTAAATTTCAGTCAAGAAGCATTCACACACTTCCAGATATTTCTATGTTAACTCCCAGTCAAAAGAAATTGCAAAAATCTTATATTAGATGACATATATTTTCCATTACAAACATGCCTTTATAGGCATAAGTTCTCTTGAATGCTCCAAGTGAGTAACAAAATTAATTTTATGTAGTGTTTAGTACTATGCTTTGTCCAAAATTTAAAAAAAAAAAACCCTAATGAACCTATACCATGGTACAATCCATACATCTTAGTCTTCCTGTACAAGTAGAACAGTGGTGGTATGCTGCCGGTTTACACTGGTTCAGGTGATCCGGTAGCACCAGTCAGCAGTTGGCCCTGCCCTCCCACCCCCGCCCTTTCCTGTCCTATATTTCCTTTCTTTGTAGCATAGCTGATTCACACAGCAGAGAAGATTGCCGTGCCTTAGCTGTTTTACTCACCAGTGCTGATGGTAAAGTAAGTTTCAAAGCTTAAAATTGCCTGTTTTAGAATGCCCCATGTGAACACAAGTGCAAAGTACGTGCCCACAGAACCAGTAGTAAAAAAAATTGCATCCCACTACTGAAGTAGAACATACCAATTATTATTATGATGGTTGTCTGTGAAGGGGTTTCAAGCTCGACAGCTTTGATGCTTATATTTTTACTCCACTCCCTACTCAGAGGTCTTAATCTTGAATGAATAGTCTCACAACATGAAGGGAGAGCAAATCTCTAGAGCAACTTTGATGCTAATAACAAATGACATTGGGTAACATTCTGTCCAAACCAACAGCAAGCCTAAGCTTGTTAAGTACCTTCCCCCATCAATCTACTGAAAAAGAGTTGGCAAGAGACATCAATAAGTACTTTTTATAGTGCAACTATTTATATAAAGTGTTGTGAAAAGAGGTGATGACTAATTTATTTGCTCATTACATTAACCCTATTGCCTCCCCTTCTGTGTATCACTGAATGCTCTGTGCTGGAGTTTATAAACATTGAAAGTAATTTTGTCTATCAAAGTGACATTATTTTAAATAAGTATATAATATACAGGGGTTCTGTGCAGACTAGACAAATGCTTTTTTAAAAAAGAAAATCCAGACATTTTGATCTCTTTGGAATACAAATAGTTAAGAGTTATTATGATTCGTCCACAGACAAAAGGTGTGAAATGAGACCCAAATTGAGAATGCCTAGGATGCAAATGTGGAGATATTTTGAATATTTTAAAGGTGACACACAGCTGTTAAAATACTGAAAGAAAAGGCAGCAAACAAAGGAACTGTGGATACATATGCTGCTTGCAGTCAACATCGCATCATTTCCAAAGAATTACAAATAACAGTAATCAATGCTCTATTTTCTTCTCATCTGGCAAAAGAAACATAGGGAAATGGGCAGGCATGGATTAAATTCTAATAAAAATTTTGTTGTCAGAAAGTTAAAAAAAATGGGTGAGCTTTTCATTTTCAAGAGCCCTGAGTTTTCAATTGGTAGTGCTGAAAGAACAGCTCCTGTGGGGTATTTTTAAGACTTCATTCCAACAGTTAAAGGTTTGTTTTTTTTAAATCCAAATAATTTGCTGTATGAAATATCTGTTCATATTTCCCAACCTGATATTTCATAGATTTGAACCTTTTTTATTCCCTGTAATGACTGGGGGAGGGGAAAAATGGGTCTAAAATCATTGACAAAACTGAAATATTGGTCATTTAAAAAGCTTTCATCTATCATAACTGTTGAGGTAATTCCCCTCAACAGGAGAATGAGCACATACAGGGAGAATGTATGTTAGGAGAATGAGCGCATAGAGGGAGACGTATAGAGAATAGTGTTTGAATAATACACACACAGCATACAGATACACTGTACAGTAAATGTAGGGTTTTACTTTCAATAAAGGTTTAAGCAAAGTTCAAAATAGGCAGTCCAAAGTCATGCACAGGTTAAATCAGTCAGTTTTCAATCCAGGGATAATCCAGTAACAAAGTCCAGTGTCAAAAAACAGTCCAGTATCAGACTTACATTAAATCCAGGAATATCAGTCAATTAGGAAAAATGGAGCAACGGCAATACTTTCCAACAGAAGAAAACAGATACACTCACATTCTCTTCTGAGACTCAGACTAAAAAACCCAGGTTTCTGGCTCCATCTTATGGCCGTTTGAGAAACTACACCTAATTACAGTTTTGCATTTTCTTTAAGATACAGTTTTAAAATGTTTATCCTGGTTTATATATTTCATACCCAAATAGGTGACTTATATTACTGACATTCTCCCCTTTTGGGTAAAATAATATATACAACATTACATTCTAAGTCCATAATCTTCACAGCATGCCTTATGCTTTATAGAGCCTTGGGCCTTTGTAAAATGATTTGCTATATTGTTTTCTGACGTACAGTATTCTAGCTTAATCATTTTACTTTGCACATTGTCTCACATTTAAATATCTTAAATCTGTGTGTTTTGCACTTGTCTTAACAGCAATATTTGAAGCCATATGTATTGCTGATTGGTTATCTTCATAAATAACAATAGAATCTGTTACATCAATTCCCATGTCAATTAGTAATTGTTTATACAAAACTAAATCTGTACATAGTAAAAACAAACATGAGAATTCAGCCTCCATTGTTGACCAACTTAGATGTTTCTGTCTAACAGATCTCCATCCAATCAATGCTTTTCCCAATAATACTACAGTACCCGATGTAGATTTTCATGTATTTATGTCTGTAGCAAAATTTGCATCAGCATATGCAGTTAAATTCAATTCATCTTTAGGCTCCAAATACAATGCATAGTGCATTGTTTGTTTCAGATATCTTAACACACGTTTAGCAGCTTGCCAGTACCTTTAAGTTGGCTCAGCATTAAATCTTGCTAATTGATTAACACTGTAGCAATATCTGGCCTTGACCAATTACTGAGATAAGATAAACTTCCAATCAAGGACTGATAAATGTTCTTATCAAAAATAGGACTTTGAACATCACTATGGCTAAATTCCTGGCTCATCAGTATCTTAGCCGGCTAACAAAGTTCCATTTTAACGCTTTTTAGTAATTGGTTAATTTTATCTGCCTGTGAGATCTTGTATCCTCCCCTAGTTCTATCTATAAACCAATATATTGTTTGATTTCTCCTAACTGTTTTATCTTAAATTTCTGTTCCAACAGTGAGATTATTTTAGTAGCTTTTTTTTTCAATTTTAGTGATTAATGCGATGTCATCAGCAAATAATAATAATGACACTACACCATTACTTTCCTTTTTAAACAAACATGGATCAGCCATGCCAGTTACAAAACCTATCTGAGTTAATTCTTTAACTATACACTGGTTCCACTCATATCCTGATTGCTTCAAACCATAAAAGACTCTTTTTCAATTTCCAACAATCAGTTGTATTATCATTTTTAATACCTAAAGGTTTCTTTAAATATATAGCGTGTTGCAATGGTGCATGCAGGTAAGCTGTCTCTACATCCAAATGATTTACAATGTATTTCTCCTTAGCTGCCCACACTAATGCTACTCTTAATGTAGCCTTCAGACTAGGTGCAAACACCTCATCATAGTCATCTGCTGTCTTATTAAACCCTTGTCCTACTAACCTGGCTTTATGGGAAACAATCTCATCTACATCTGTCTTCAGTTTATATATATCCATTTGCATCCTATGGCATGTTTACTGGTGGTAACAACATTTTCACATATCTCCAGTCTTTTTAATGATTCCAGTTCTTTATCCATTGCTTTCTGCCAAGCAGCCTGATCCTTAGCAGGATACAGTTTTAGTTCACTATAATTACTTGGAACTGTATTCACTTGACATACAACACTAGCCTGATATCTATCAGGTGGTCATGTTACTTGGGTTGAATGTCTTGGTAATACAGGGCTAACTGGTGGAATCACCTGTGCCACCTGCTCTTGTTCTTCTACCTCCTCCTGTGCCTGTTCTCCTACTTCCTCCTGTTCTTCCTCTTTAATGGCTCTTTGGGGTTTACTGATTTTATCTTTAGGGACTATTTGGGTGTCAATAATAATATCATTGCTGGATTCCTGTTCCAGTTTACCCTATCCAACGTGCTCAAGAAATTTTGCACTAGCACTACAATAAACACAAGCTGTGCCTTGATCCCAGAATCTAAATGGTCTATGGTTGGCCTCATAACCCACAAAAAATAACTTCTTAGCTCTATGTTGCTCTTTCAGTCTTACTTGTGAGGTAATATGCACCTATGCTGGAGCTCCAAATGTGTGTAGTAACTTAAATTTGGCTTTCTGCCATGCCAACGAGTGAATGGCAATTCTTCAGTTGTTGTATTAATTACATTGTTTAAAACATGGTTGCTACACATTATGTCCTCACCCCACAGTGTTTCAGGTAAACCTGAATCAGATAACATAGTGCAAGCCATGGCTTGTAATGTTTGCCCTCTTCGTTCTACAAATGAGTTATGTTGTGGTCTGTAAGTTACAGAATGTTTATGCTCAACACCAGCCAATTTCAACATTGTTTGGAATCTTTTGTTAACAAATTCAGTCCCATTATCAGTAACTAAAGTCATTACTTTACTTTTTATTTTTCTCTCAGCAAACCGTAGCCAGTTAAAGAAATGTTGGAATGTTACTGTTTTGTTTTTCATAAGATAGCAGAAACTGTATTGTGAGTAATGGTCCATAATACTCAAATATAACAGGCACCTCCTAAACTTGGTTTCTTAGGACCAATTATGTCAGCAAAAACAACCTCTAAAGGTTCTTTGGTCTTAAACCCATTAAGTCTGTTTGCAGGAGTAATCTTACTTTTCTTGGCTACAAGCATTACAGTGTAAATACTTGCTACAGGGTTTCAATTTTACTCCCTCTGACAATTGAACAGTTTGTTTGAGCATTTTGAAATTAATGTGCCCTAGACATCTCTATAATAAATATATACATTCATTATGTGGCTTAACATAGTTATAAACTGAGTTAGCCATCTTCAACTGATCATCATGTATTACATATAAATCATTCTCTAAAGTAGCAGTAACACTTTTACCCTCTTTCTCTATTATACAGTTATCTCCCCTAAAGGTTACTACATAACCAATATTAACTAAAGCCCTTACTGATAACAAATTAAATTTCAGTTTAGGTACATATAACATATTTAAATGTTCGTTTATACAAGAACAATATGCAGTACCTTCACCTAATGCTTTAATCTTCCATCCATTTGCCAATGGTACATGTTGTTTGTATCAAAAAGGTTTGCAGACATCTTTACAACCTTTTTCTATCTTTAGGAATGCATTGCAATGCTCCACTATCAACAACCCACAAATCATGGTTTAGAGTTGAATTGCTAGACATAGCTAAACTAACATTCTTCTTAACCGTCTGGTGTTTGCCAGTATTCTGTTGTTTTTCCTTCTTACAGAATCTAGCTATATGTCCCTGAGCCCCACAAGAAAAACATTTCCTAACAGTATAGGAAGTTGAAGACAAATCCTCTTCTTGTGGTTGTTCCTTACAGCATGGCTGTAAATTAGGCTATATAAAGCAATGAGACAGACTGCTTTGCAGAAGCTGCCTCAACAATTTTATATTTTATACTTATATTAATTTGAAGTTGATTGAGCTGTGTTCTGTGATGCACAATGATCTTCCATATATATCTAGCACTGGCCTTGGGCAAATGGCTACTTCAGGGACCTGGACAGGAGTCACATAGAAGCAATAAAACACTCAAGGCAACTTTACTAAATGTATGTAAGATCTAGAAGTGCACTTTTGGGCCTCTGAATTTGAACAGGAAGAAAATAACTGAAGTAACTCTATAGTCTGTGTTAGGAATGTGAGTCACCTAACAGCTATTTGGGATGGAAATATATAAACCAAGATAGACAATTTAATCCTGTCTCTTTAAGGGAATGCAAAAACTGCAATTGGGTGTGGTTCTGCATTTGACCATAAAATGGAGCCAGAAACCTGGGTTGTTTTAGTTTCAGTGAGAGTCTCAAGAACTCTCAGAAGAGAGTGTGGGTGAGTCTCTGTTTTCCTTCTGTTGGAGAGTATTGCCCTTCTTCTAATTGACTGTTGTTCATGGAGTTATATAAGTCTGATACTGAACTCTTTTTGACATTGGACTTTGTTATTGGATTATCCCTGGATTGAAAACTGACTGATTTACCTGTGAATGACTTTGGACTGTGTTTTTTTTTTAAATAAAGTTTTATTTGGGTTTTCACACAAACAAAATACAAGTAAAACATCTTTTTTGAAATAACATGGTCTTGAGTTGAACTTCTTTATACAGACACAAAGCTCAATTTCATGCTCCTTTTTGTGTTCTATTCCATGTCTTATCCTATTCTACATTTTCTACAGAGATTTACCCCTCTTTTAATTTTCTCAATTTTATTATTCCAGGCAGTTTCCTTCCTTCCAGATCCTGCCCTTTTATTCTTTTTCTCTCCTTTCCTGTTTTCAAAAGCTTTTGATTATCCAGAAATCTTTATTATCCCTTTGACTTTTTATTTTCAGCATTAAATGCCTATTAATATCAAAGTGGATTTTTTCCAATTTCTTGCTTAAGTCTCTTAGCTGTCAGTATAGGAAAAGGAGAAAAAAACCCAATCTTATCTCAATTCAAATCAATATATTTATACTTTTGTCTGTTCTGTTTCAATTGCATGTTATCTTTTCTCATTAAACAAATTTTCTCCTGTAGTTACTATGACACCTTTATATGACACCTTTATATCTTTTAGTTATGACACCTTTATATCTTTTAGTTACATCCATTCAACTGTTATTTAAACTTCAATATATACCTTAAGGTTATGACCTTCAATATAATACATAATACATAACTTCCAATCAAATTCTGCTTGGTACATTCTTATAATGCACACTATATTTTTTTTAAAAAAGAGATTATAAATATATCTAATTATAAACCCTCATTCCATTCCAATTCAGTTCTAGCATTAATAATCATTAAAATCTTAATATCTTTAACACTTCTTTTCAATTAAATATCATACTTCCTTAAAGAGACATATAATCTCCATAATTAATTTTTCCCTTATTTCTCTTCACACGTTTTGTGAATCATTAAATATTCATTTTGTTACATTTATTTATTGACAAGCATTCCACTGAATTACGATAGCTATTTTATCAAACATTTTAATCATACATTGTTTCATATTTTCTAAAATTATTTCTGTTTCTAACATAACAATACTATCTTATGTACCTTTGCAGAATCCCTTTTTCCATTAAATTTTCACCCATTATCTCTAATTAGGCCCTGCTTTTCTGTATTTTGTTTCTGTCCTTTATAACTTCTTTTTCTTTCTTTCTTCCCTCTCTTCTTCTCCCTCCCCTTTTTACCCCCTTGTCTCTCTACTTCTAATTCTCTCTTCTGCATTTCCCTCTTCTATTGCTTTCTGATTTTATACTTATTTTTCACTCTATTTTTTTTTGGGGGGGAGTTGTTTTTCCCAATCTTAAACTTTCCATTCTCTTTCCCCCCTTTCCTTTTTTTCCCCCACCCAAGATTACTTGTTCATTAAAGATGGCTTCGTCTTTGTTGCAGTCTTTTTGTTCTGTAGGCTTTTCTTGTTGTTTCTCATAATTGTAAATCTCCATTTCTGAAACCTGAAATACGAAGCCAAAAGAACCTCTCCCTTCTTGTGCATCTTCTTTGTACTTTTTTAAGTTTCATTTTCAGTTCTTCTAAAAGTGGAGCCATTTTAAACAGTTTTAAACAACCATCCAATGGATTTTAGTTATTCAAATACAATAACCAAAAATCCAGAAATCATCAAGTAATCCAAATACTCCCAAGTTATTTCTTCTTGTTTCTTTTTCCACTTTCTCTTCCTGGGGTTTTTGTTGTGATATTTCAGTTAAAATGTATCTTTTGGAAGTCTTGTTGAGATTTTGCTGTAAGTTCTTTTTAATTCCAGGCAGTTTCCTCCCTTCCAGATCCTGCCCTTTTATTCTTTTTCTCTCCTTTCCTGTTTTCAAAAGCTTTTGATTATCCAGAAATCTTTATTATCCCTTTGACTTTTTATTTTCAGCATTAAATGCCTATTAATATCAAAGTGGATTTTTTCCAATTTCTTGCTTAAGTCTCTTAGCTGTCAGTATAGGAAAAGGAGAAAAAAACCCAAATCTTTTCCCTTTTCTCTTCCTTTTGCAGCTTAAAAATCTTCTGAGGGAACAATGTTATTGGTTTTTTTTAATAGTTTCAATTCCAGGGTACCTTATTTATTGCTTTTGCTGTTTGACCCAGTCAACCAAAACTTTCTTTTCTTATCTTCCTCCTGCACATTCTTTTCTGGTCGAGTTCTTCTTTGTGGTGGCCATTTCTGACCACCGCTACAACTGCCTTCGGGAAAGGGAATAATGGCCAGCTGGGGAGGAGAGATGCGGCTCTCCTCAACCTTGCAGGCAGTCTCCCCTTTCTTCACCACCTCTACGGGGTGGCTTTGCCCCAAAAACAGCCAGCTCGGCATGCTCCAGCAGTGAGCACGGATCGAAGGCTCACAGAGATGAGGTTTCGGTCTGTCACCAAAGAAGCTCAAACCAGAAGTCCCCACTTTGGATTGTGATTTTTGAACTTTGCTTAAACGTTTCTGGAAGTAAAAACCTGTATTTACTGTACAGTGTATCTGTGTGCTGTGTGTGTATTATTCCAACTCTTCTCTCACTATGTCTCCCTGTATGCGCTCATTCTCCTTATGGGGTATTACTTCAATAGTCTGCATTCATCTGACTTTGTTTCATCACTGTGTTTTATCTACTCAGTTCTTGCAATCAGTCATGATAGTCCTGTTTCCACAATATTTTTAATTGGGCTAAAAAAGGTATGTTGTGGGGATAGCAGAATATGATTAATTGACCTTGGAAACTGATTGGGAGAGGGATTTAACCCCAAACAGTCAGTGATGCACCATCAGATTTGGAAAAGCCAAAATCAGCTAACCCTTTCCTATCTATCAAGGATTTTTTTTTTTTGAAAGAAATCAGGTGGCTGAAAAACCACCAATTCTTTGAGAGCACAAAACCAAAAGATTAACTCATTGAAGTGACCACTTACTGATGCTTGCTTGGCCAATTGAGAAATAGCTACCATATCATGAAATACACCTAGCATATTAGATACTTCCAGGGCAAAATGGATGAAGTCTCTCTCTTCTCCAAATAGCAAATTTTTCAGAATATGATTGAATGATGCCAGAAGCACAAATAGAGCTGACAGGTTCATTAGCTGATCTGGCCAGGAGTGTTAACTGAATAGGACCAATGAGAGCACCACTACAAATATTTCCAGCATGCCCCATCCCATCCTTTAAGGCAGAAGTATGCAATAAATCTTTACTTGACTTGGTTTACACTTGGTGGGGCAGCTGTCACATAGATTCATATCACATAACTTTTGATCATGTTCCAATTTTTTTAAAAAAGCTACTCTATTTCAGAGTATACTAACCATTACCTTTACAGGTCAGAATATTTCAGGACTGAGTGTCAGCTGCATCTCTGCCTTAAAAGCTACCTCTGATAAAGGGGTTAATTTGGAAAACAAGACTATATTGGACAAATATAATTGTACATGTTATCTAGGCTTTTTAAGAGATGGGGATGAGATGGTTGTTTGTGTTCACATTCTCTGGAACTTAATGATTTGGAAGCAGAAGGAAGCTACACAAAATCTCCTTGTTCATACAATCCAATCATTTAATTTTTTTCTATAGTTGCATTAGTAAACTCCAAATGAGAAAGTGCAATCTTGGCAAACCCAACAGCAGCTGTTCATGACTTGGTAGATGTGTTAAACTGCAATCCTGTAATTTCCTGTCATCTGGGTTGGGAATTATTGCAATTGTGGCTCAACATCAAGTGAGCAAAAAGTGAGTCATATTTCTTAAATATTCTTATTCTCACCAACCTCAGTCCGTAAGATAACTCAACAAT
The DNA here is from genome assembly GCA_015471245.1 of Laticauda colubrina. Classification (NCBI taxonomy): domain Eukaryota; kingdom Metazoa; phylum Chordata; class Lepidosauria; order Squamata; family Elapidae; genus Laticauda; species Laticauda colubrina. The sequence goes on from BLBF01000041.1 coordinate 1,463,423, forward strand.
CTCAGTGAGGTTGATCACACCTAATATGTCAGTGTGCTGTGCCAAGTTTCCAGCATCTTGGACTAAACTTGGCATATCCATCGTTTCATATCTTCACCTCCAGCCCTTGGTTTGTGTGACAGCTGGGATCTATTTATTTTCATTAACACTGTGCAATTGCTTTCTCTTTTAGTTAATTGGAAAGGGACCAAGTAAAATCAAAGCATGGAGCCAATTATCTAGGTCAAGTCTGCATTTGGGGAGGCTTAGCAAATTAGATTTCATTCTCCTAGAAAAGTGTGACCCAGCACTAATAGGGATTCTTGCACAGCAAGTCTTTGCTTTACTGTTCTGTTGAAAATGTCATTCACTAATTGCATGGCCTACATTGCTAGTAGACAGTTCATGGAGAATAAGATAGAGCAAATCCACAATACAATTTTTTTCAGTATTTTTATACATTTTGTTTTCAACAAATACCAAAATATTTTTATTTCAATTTCTTGCTGAAACTGGAGGGTAGGAAGTACAATCTTCCAAGTACAATCTGGAACCTAATTTTCTCTAGCATAAGAAAGACAATTTAAATAAGCACAATGTTCAAATTTTACTTTGCAGGCTAACAATTTAAAGGAAAAAAAGTTTCCAGTAACTTCAACTCAAACTGGAGAAGGACCAGCAAATACATTTGAATAAATGCTCCATTTGTAAAAGCCAACTTTTGCCTATTTTTTTGGAATTTATGAAATTTCAGCAAGGCGGCCCTGTTTGCTGCCAGGTGCTCTTCGTTTTCTTAATAAGGCTTTAATCACTTGTAATATTGCTCTGGAGTTATTACCTGACTACTTTAGATATTTTTTACTGAATTAATCTTGATTTCCTCTTATGTATTTATTGTACAACTTGTATACAACATTAAAAAAACTTCAGTTCTGTTTTCTCAAAGGTGCTTCTTCCAAAAGGCAACTGGACTTTCTTGTTTTTTACACTTCTCATTCAAGAAAGCTTTTTCAATTCTGACTGACTGGTGGGGAATGGAAGAATTAATATTCTTTGCAGGCACCTGGTTGTTAGCACTCTGAGGGTTGAAGCTGAGACCACTTGTGAATTTATCTGTAATTTTTTTTGTTTAAAAATTAGATTTTTCCCCCTAACTTTTTATATTAAATTTATTTTCATGTTATGAACTATCTGTTTAACATATTTTATAATGAACTTAATTCTTACATTTGTCTACTTGATTTCTTAAGAAGTATTGTTTTCCTTTCAATGAGCATTACAGTTTTCAGGTTCTGCAAATATACTTTCCTGGTTTAGATAAGAGATAAATGGTTAAGGTTTAGAAACCAGACTTTTTTGGGGGGGAGGGGGAGCATCAGTGTAAATAAAGATCAATATTATACAATGAGGGAAGATTTCTGTATTGCAATAAATGCAGTAAAAATATAGTCACACCAACTGAAACTTACTTTCTTATCTATTCCCAAGACCAACATGTAACATTTGTCTTTCCAACAACTTTACTATGCTTCAATAGAAGAAATAGTTCTCCTAGTGGCTATTAGACATACAGAAAAAGAGATGCTTTAATGTCAAAGATGATTTGTAGCCTTTAATCAAATCTCAGCTGGTGGCAGCATCACCAGCAAAAGAGGACATGAAATTTGGAAAGTCAAACTGAACTTTTCCTGGAGGCTAAGCCATATATTTTTATGCAATTCTACAAATGGCTTGTCATTGCTTTTTTTCAGGATCATCCATCCCATTTTCTAGTTTAACCAACATCTGTATAATTTCCAGATAGTAAACATCTAGATACTAATCAAAGCTTTTAAAAACTTTCTGATATTTGCCAAGGGCAAATTTTATTTCCTTTTTGGGGTGTGTTACATGATGTTTTCTGTCCTCTGAATCCTAAGACAATGTTGTAAAGTCAAAAGGAAGTGGTTCTTTGCTGCTTTTTGTGGCTGTGCCATGATCAGAACAATCTGCAGGCTGCTAAGTCAGCAATTTTCTTTCTGCATCTTTTCTGTGGTGGGCAGCGCTGGGTGTGCTGCTTTGGCCCACTTAGCTATAGTGCCAATTAGGAACTGGTCTGTTTTCTGGCTTAGCCAAATGGGCAAGTGCCAAGGAACTTCAATTATTTTCCCAAAGGAGACTGCTATCACTACAGCAACCGCTAATTCTATGAATGGAGCTAGGACCCATATCCTTTTGCAGCTAGCTATAAATCAGAGAATGTCATAGGCATCTGGAACAAAGGACAACCGAGGATACCCAGAAAGGTTATGATAGAGCAGAAGGATGGTGCTTGCAGAGATTATGGCAAAGGAAAGAGGCCTGTCTTTCAGGACAGCTTAAAATATCTCGAACTGTATATATCTAGCTGAATTTTAAGCCAGTCGATTTCTGTATCTCATAATACACATTTTCATTTCATAAACATAGTAAATGTAGACATTTAGACCCCCTACTTTTCAGAAATCAATATTGAAAGCCCAGAGCCTTGGGCACCCCTGAAACATTTTCTGTGCCACAAAAACTTAAGAAGATATATATATATATCAGAATAATTTTAAGTAAATTTATCTTTATGCTAGTTTATTTGTAATCCTGTTGGTTATATTCACATACTTAAGTTATAAATCATCTTTATGTTTAATTCATACATAGCAATAATCTTTATCTAATTTCTACCTCTTATCTCTAATCACTCATAAAATCTATCCCATGTTGAGTAATACTCTGTATCTCCTTTGTCCTTTATTTTTATTGTCAGTCTATTCATCTCTGCAGAGCCCAATATTTTCCCAATTACATCCTCAAATGTTTTCATTTTTCCAATATTGTGCTCACTGCTGTCAATACATGCAAAACTAGGTATATAGTCCCTTTATCATAGCCCTCTGGCATTATACCCAACAGAAATATTTCTGGTTTCAGATCTATATGTTGCTTGATCATCTTTTCTAATCACGTATGTATTTTCGTCCAATATTTTCTTGCTTTCATACAAGTCCACCACATAGGATAATAAGTACCTGGGGTCTGATCTACACTTTCAAAACTTGGCAGACAGTCATCCACTGACTCAGGCCAGATGGTATATTTATTTTTTAATGAGGAAGAGTCCATAGAGTCACTTTTCTCCTAATTTAAGAGTGCATCCTTTTTTTTTTTTAAAGCTGGCAAACAAAGGACAGGAAGGTGAGTAAGACAGCTCAAAATGAAGAGAGGAGTTCTCCCAGCAAATGAAGGTCTGTTCCAAGTTCAGATTAGGGTAGCCACAGACATGTATCATATTGAGTGTATGAGTTGCACTCTGTATCCTGAACTTCTACTCATAATATCTAGGGGAATCTACTTCGGCTAAGAGTGAGTTGATCAATGGAACTTCATGATTAACCTGTCTTTACATCTGGCTCTCTTCCACATCCAAACCTCAGTTCTCTTTATGGGCTTGGAAATAAACCATTTGCCTCAAGTTTTTGTGATGACATGGAGCAGAAAGGCAGGAAAGCTACTGTTAATACCTTTTCTAAGAGAAGGACGGAAAGTAGTCTTGGAGTAACAATACTTTAAGACAAACCTTACAAATATTTTCCTTCCTGTAAAAAAATCATTTTAAAATACACATCAGGGATTAGGAACAATAAAAACCACATACATACAGGAGACAAATGATATATCAAGGCCAAACTTTCCCTTTTATCTTCTAGTACATTAATATTTGTTGCACAGTTGATCCAACCCAGTTCTGATCTCAAACTTGGACAAAGCGTTAAAATGGTGACACAAATCCTGATGCAATTTCCTTTGGGTAACAAAATTAGAACTTGGCTTAATCTGGACTTCCAGATACTGAACCATGTGCACAGAGTGGCTTTTCACTCCTCTGACATCTTTTCTGTCACACCAGCCTGTTCGCAACAGGAAATATAAATTACTCAAGAAAAAGCTAATGTTGTGCAACTGGCATAACTTACTTCATAAACACAGATGTGATCAAGGGAGAAAGCAGCTTTTCAGAGAGAACAAACTTCTAATTCAGTCCTTGCCTCGGTAACAACCCTGATATTCAGTTTTATAAACCACAAACCCCATGCTGCCCTCTCGGTCTTTCAAAGATGTTCCCTAGTACCAAGATTGTTTACTAACAATCCACACAAATTGTTGTGAATGATTTTCTTAACTGTTCTTTCATGCACTGTATGAGATGGGGATGTTGTTACCCTATGTTTAAAAAGCCTGTTCCAAGTTTACAAATTAATCAGAAGGTATGACATTTCTGATGAGTTTCAGGAAACAGCATCACTACTAACTCAACCTAGTTGTAGACTTGTTAAACATTAAAGTTTCAGTACATTCACTATATATTCAGTAAACCTACTGGTCACCATCCAATAAGAACAATCAGCTCAGCATTTGATTGGCCCCTGGAAATTATTTTTTTAATTTCAGTCACATTCAGGCATAATATCTTTTTTTCAGGAGTGATAGCAGTTTGATAAAGTCTGCAGACTGTGCATGATGGACAAAGAAAAACAAAATGAACCAATTTTACAAGGTCAGTCAACCCTATCTTGAACAGAGGAAGAACTGGGCCCAGAACATAAACTATTATTGTACCCTAGTGCCTGCTAGACTAAAAGAAATGTACTCCTGATATTTAAAATTGAAGTTATGAGTCAAATATGGGAGGAATGAAAATCCTTTGGAGGCTACTGAAGCAGTCAATTTACAGAAAGAGATTAGCAATAACTCATCAGAATCATAGCAGAAGCCAAAGAAAAACAATCTAGTACTTAAATGAGTGGATTCTTCCACCAAGGATTAAGTATGTGAGAGAATCAAACCCTGGTATTGTGATCTTTGAACCATCAGGAAGAAAGCCTTTGGATCAATCATAAATCAGTGAAAATTTTTGACTTCCAGGGAAAAATGCAGACTAAAGATGTAATATCTAATTGTCTTTCTACTTAAAGTAAGGAATGTCTGTAAGCTTGTTCTCTTAAAAGGAGATAATATCCATCTTTGTCATGTTAAATTTCAGCCTTTTGATTTATGGACTGTGTGAATGCTGTGATTATACTATGCTTTCTAAATGTGGATTGCTTATGGTTAAGAGTTGAGACATGGATTAATGAATTCTACAATGTTTAATTGTATTTTAGGACTCTCTTTAGGACTCATTTTAGGACTCTCTTTATTTTAGGACTTTTTGCTGACAGTTGGATTGGGGAAGACATTATTCATTGGATTTACATATAGTTAAGTTATGAGACGAAGAATTTTATATTTGTTCATTAAAAGGAGATATAAAGATAGTGAGGCTTATATTTTTTTGATCATGGGAAGTTGCTTTCTTAAGGTTTTTTTTCCTCTATTTTTTCTTGCACTATTTATTTTTCCTTTTTCTTTTAGTTTACATTATCTTTTACTATTATAATTAAAACTTTTAATAAAAATATTAAATATTGAAGACTTCCAACAGACCAGAAACTGAACAGAAGATGGAGTTCGGTAAAGTTTTGGAAACAAGCCAAATTGGCCCACTTAACATATCTCTCCTAGTTAACTCCACTAATCATACAGGAGATTCAAAATGACAGAGCAGAATTTAAAAGGGTATTAGAATAGTACAATTTCTAGACATGGTATCTGGGACACAACTAAATTTGCACAAGAAATAGTTTATCTCAGAATATTTTATCAGCAATGCCTCCTGCACCCAGGTATTCTTCAGATACATTCATTAAAAGTATTCCAATACATCTGAAGGACACCAGATCAGGGAAGTCTGGATTAGCATCTTTCAGTAATATCTAGATTAAGCTATCCTTGAATATACTTGTCTCCAAACAATCAGTTTCTCAGTTTCCCAGTTTCATTCTGCTTTGCAAATTTACTACTAAATTTAGAATGGTGACTCTGTGGTTGTAAGCAAAACATGATTTAGTCTACATGGAGCATGTTGTGTGAAACCAGATTATAAATTTTGTTACTAAGTAACTAATTTTGTTCCTAAGTTTATAAACGTTGGGGTAGTTTACAGCTGAGCCTGTTGTGCAAAACCAGAATTAGTCTACATAGTGCAACAAATCATCACCTTCCACAGCAAGTAGACTCAATTTGTTTCTTAATGTTGCTTAATTGAAAATAGTGATGACTTGCTTCGAAACTTTTCATCTACCTTATGCTCCTGTCGAACAGTTTACACGTGCTATAAATAATAGAAATCCCTGCTGGAAGAGTATGTTCTGTTCTATATGGAGAAACAAAAGTACGATGGTAAAAGCGGTGAAATTCTAGGAGCTGTGAATAATACATAGACACAGACATTTGGAGAAAAGCAGTTGGGGAAGATTTTGGAGAATCCACGTTAACGACACTTCAGGGAATCGCTCAAGTGAACCGGGGCATCATAAATTTTCATTCGGAACAACACAGACCTGGCTCGTTTTACACTTTCGGCTGTCAAATTTCAGCACAGAAAACATCGCACCTGCAGCCACTCTACAAATTAATTGGGCAACCCGCTTTGGCGGGCGAGGGGATGGGGTGGGGCGTCTTCTTTCCTTCCGACGGGCTTCCCTACTTCGCTCCACGCAGAGGCAAAGAAATTGCCCCAACTGAGGCAAACGATCCCGCGCCGAGCTTCTTCTGGCAGGTCCGCTTGGTGGTTTCCAGCGCTTTGCTGGCTGTGAATTAGGGGAGACGAAATCCCCTTTTATATCCGGGGGAGGGAAGGCCCTCGGGTGGGGAAAGTTAGGCAACAAGTCCCGTCCGACGCCTGATCCCCGTCAACTACCCCCGCTGAATCGGGGTCAAGGGGACGCCGCCCGACGATCCCCTTCCCGTCTCTTGTGCGCCAAGCCACCGTGACGCCACTGGCCTTTTGCCTTTGCCCGAGGCTCGCACTCTTGCTCTGGGCACGCTGGGATGCGAGGAATCGCGAGTCAGTGGGTCCCTTCGCTCACACGGCTGCCTCGTCCAAAGTCGGCGCTCCCCAGGGAGAGTCTGGAAGCTCGGGCCAACTGGAGGGGAAACGCAGCCGCTGTTGGTTTCACACGCCAACACCAAGGCGGGCTTTGGCAGCTCGTTCTGGACGCTGCCCCTCGGGAACGTCTGAGTTGAGGCTGAAGCATTCCTTAAACCCTGAGGAGCGACATTCAGTCCAATAGACGTTGACTGTTCTCCCCTCCCCTCCCCTCCCGGTTAACACTCTTACTTCCGAAATTCGAAGTATGGAGTCCAAAGACCTTTTTAAAAGCAAGAGTTTCCGTACATGTATCATCAATCGTATGCCGAAAAGAGAAGGGCCTCTTAAATCCCAGCTTGCATCAGAGCCCCTGAAAATAATCAAAACGTGTAATATCAGCAGGAAAGCTCGTCTTTCTAAAGTTTTTGTTTCTTTTTCTTTCTTATTGCACCACATGAAAAGAGTTTGGCTTCTCCAACCTGCTATTTTCCAGACCTGTTAGAATACAACTCTCATCATTCCTAGCTAATGAGGCCATTGTGTTCTGGGTGTTCTGTTGTCTCACAACCCGAGTGCCTTAATTGAGTGAGGCTGTGGTAATTCCTTATCTGAAGTCCCAAGTTGTTTGGAACAGAAATGCAAAATGTAAACAAGCAAAAGGATAAACCATGTTAAACACATGTAAATCGGAGATTAAAAGCAGCGCCCAGGTGGTGTTCATCCTAATAGGATTTGAGTTAGATTAGAATCCAAAATGCCTGTTATGAGTTTGAAGGATCCCATGAAGGAATATGACTGAAGTTCTGCTGCATTCTAGTTTAGCCTCCGCCGGGATGCACAGACTCAGCTTCATGGCTGCCAGAAGTGACAGTGAAATCTCTCCCCCCCCCCCCTGCCCCTCAAGTGGCTGTGCAAGAAAGCCCAACAAAGCCTTGAGGCCACTAATATGAATCAGCTGGAACTGCAGGGCAAGGCATGCCATTTTCTCCAGAATACCCACCTCTAGCAAATAGACAGTACCTGTCTCCCAGAGAGGCGACCTGCTCTTCAGGAGGCTTCGGTGTTGGACAGTTCTCCAGAGACATTGCTGTGCCCCATAAAGGCTTTGCAGAATCACTGAGCAAACCTAAAAGCCTGCAGAGCTCCATTTAAGCGTGTTTTTCACAATGGATTTTACATAAATGGTTTTTCATATGTGAAAGTAAATAAACACCAAAAGAGAAACTGCATATACTTCCATATACTTTCATCAGTGGAAACTAAATTTACATTGATACCAGAAACTGATTTCAAAATGCTATCTTTTAGCATTCAATGGTGTTTAGTACTGTATATTCACAAGCTTTTATAGCCCGACTCATAACGATTCCAATGCCTAAGTTTGAAGGTTCTTTTTTTTTTTTTTAAAGTGTTTTCCAACTGAGCAATATCATCATCTGTTCATAATTCTACCCAGGTATGTATGAAGCAAGTTCCTACTTCTCCAGAACGCTTCATCAGACTAGATTCCCCAAATCCAAGAAATGGATATATGCATTGCTGAAAAATGGCAATGTCATATTCTCTAAACCAACAGTCTCAAGGAAATGGCCAATCAATTAAAGTAACTCTCCCCCCATTTGTACAAACAGTATTTAGAGAGAGAGAAAATTACAGAAATCTCCCATCTCTCTGACTGAGGAACCATATTCTAAATTTCATGATTATGGAGGGTTTATCTCTTATATTGTCATTGCTATAGCCTCTTCACCTCATAAGAATAATTCAGGGACAATGCAATTTTAGCACTTAGTCTTTGTGCCAAATAGCAAACAATTGTGGGATCTGCAGACTAAAACTTGTACAAGTCAGTGATGCATCGAAAAGACTGGTGATTATAAAGAAATATTTCAATCTATGTTTGTAGAATCAGAGTCTTTAATAATGACCTTCCTTGAAGGAAGGGAGTATGAATTACTTTCTAGCTTATCAGCATGCTATCTCTCCCAGTTCAAAATCAGTCATTATGTTATAATAAGATATGTGAAGTAGGTTCATATTTTATCAAACACAAAGTTAGATTAATGCAAGGCATATTTTTCAAAATTAACCATTAAATCAACCATGTTATTTAATTAATTAAACTTAAATTATTTTTCTCCCAAATAACTACCAAAACTAATTCAAATGTGCAGGTAAGTACACTATACAGTCCTCCAAAATTTGAAACACACATAATCAAAGTACTCATCAAAATCTCCCTCCACTTGAAAACCAATAGACCTGAAAATATATGCCATACATTTTCTCATTTACAATCATTGATCCTAACTGTTTCTTGAGTTTTGCAGGAAACATTTAATCAATTTATTTTATGCAAAAAATATTCATTTCTTACTGCAAAACATTGAATGTATTACTATGTAGAGAAATACTTTTCATGTTCTAGAGTCCATGAAAAATAGCTAATATGTGAAAAAAATGTAACTGTATGGATTGTACAGTATAAGCATATTGGCACTTGCATATTGTTGTCAGTCCTCCCAAACAAGATGCAACATGATGAAGTAATTCTACTTTAATGTAAAGCTATATTAACAGAATCTTGCAAGTCTGAAAGTACAATATTCCCACCCACCAGTTTTGCTTAATCTATTAAGGTGGTCCTTCCTAAGTTTCTTTTTCTGGCTGTTAACTCCTTCCTTTTTTGTCTGATTGTTTCCTAGCAGCACCTCCTCCCCTTGTTCCTCAAGGCCATCCACCCTTTCCATTACACAAATTATTTTTCAATAATAACAATCAGATATGGTCAAATAAACAGCCTACTTCATACAGATATGAACACACCTCTTATATTCATTACAACAGGCCATGTTTTTAAAGGCTTCTAACCCCTGAATAAAGCTTGCTTGCCTGAAGGAATCAAGAACTCTGCCTGTCCTCAAAGAGGATGACCAGATATCTCTGGTAAATGTGTTAAGGAAGGCAATATCATCTACAGCTTGCCATATCATCCCCAGAAAGACAAATGACACAAATTATGTAATATGCAAAAATTGCAGTATTATGATGCATGTGATATCTCCTGCCCCATCCCACATAAATACAGAAATGTACAGCTATAGTGAATTAATTGTATAGCTTTAACTTTTATTAATTTCTCTAATCCATAGTTATTTTAAACTAAATTGGGGGACATCACCACATTTTATTACAGGATATTTCATATTCTGTATAATACTACTCAGTGATTGGAATGACATGTTAGAAAAGCCATTGTTTTCAAAAATAATCATTTTTAATTGAAAAAAAATTGCAACTGCAACCAAGATCAGATAAACCACATTGTCATGTTAAAATCTAACTTTCAAAAAAATAACTCCTTTTTTAAATTCTGTGTTGTTTTAACAGCTTCACAAGAAGCAGCAAAGTCAATGTAGATGAATTCATGTGAACCAAAACAATAGATAATAATTTGTTCAGGAAATGCTCTGAGGAGCTACCAATGAGTCATTTGCTTATTTCTTCAGAACTGCCTAAATGCTTAACCATAGCATCTGGCCTAATACAGTTCCTCAAAATCTGTAAAGTTAATCTAAACAGTATAGCCCATTTTAAGAAGGCCCTGCTGTTTTCAGTGTGGTTGGATTAGGTTTCAAAAGATGAATGGAAAGAGATCTCCTTCTTAAACAAGATTTAGATCTGGCAAAGCCTTGACAAGAAAAAAAAAGCTGTTCATGCCTTCCATTCATATTGTTTGTATCCTTATGTGTATAAACTGGTGATACCATAGAGAAGATGATGTAGCTGTGTTACATTATTCCAAGCATCATGTTTTGGTGGCCATGCCTGTATATATTAAGCTCTTTTTTTCATCTACTCTTATTTTCCTCCAAGTTTGTACAAAGGATTGATGCCTAACTGCAGGGGTGGGATCCAAAAATCCCAGCAACCAGTTCACTGCCCGGTTGCTGGGTGGGCAGGGCCTACCAGAACTTCCTGTTTCCGGCTTCCAGTGAGGCTCCAGAGCCCTGGGGAGGCCATTTTCACCCTCCCAAGAATCCAGAGGCCTCCCCTGGGTCTCTGGGAGAGCAAAAACAGCTTCCCCTGGCCTCTGAAGGCCCACCAGAAGCCAGAAATAAACTCATTTTGCCACTTCCAGTTTTTCTGGGAAGGCCATTTTTTGCCCTCTCAAAGGTCCAGAGTTCTCCCTGGGCCTCTGGGAGGATGAAAACAGTCTCCCCCAGCCTCTGGAGGCTCTCCGAAAGCCAGAAACAGGCCCGTTTCCGGACTTCCAGAAGGCCCATTTTCCCCCTTCCCAGAGCCTCTGTGCAACCTCCATAGAAAATGGGCTGCATGGAAACTCCTGGGGGGGGGGGGGGGGGGGGGGGGAGACAGCTGGTCGTTTGAAATCCGAGTTCGGTGAACCAGCTGTTACTTTAATATCCGGTTCGCCTGAACCAGTCCAAACCGGTAGAATCCCACCCCTGCCTAACTGAAACTCTTAAAAACCATGCTGTATTAATATTAAAGTACTTGTGTGTTTAAAAACATCTGTTATATCACAAAAATTTCTGCACAGTTTCAACTCTTAGAAGGATGTTGTCAGCATGTTAGAAATAAAGTATTAGTTCACCTACATCATTCTTCAAGTCATTTTGGCTTTCCTTTTTTTTTACTTTATATAATTAAAAATGTTGCCTGGAATATAACATGTTATTACTTTCCCTATCTTCTTAATACCCCTTCTGTCCCACATCTCATCATTTCTTATCCTGGAAGAAAGATTAACTGCACAAAACTTAGTTCAAAGACATATTGATGGCCCATTTTATCATATGTCTGTTTCATTTGTTTTTGTTATTTTACCTGGCATCAAATTTTAAAATTTAATTTCTAAGGGCATCCCTTGGAAAGCAAGCTTTGCAATCAAATCAAATTCATTTAGATTTAATGAACTAGATCTTCTATCATTTTTATCCAAGATCTAAGAAATATGGAAATTTTGCCCCAGTACATCTGGAAAACATCTCAGTAAGGAAAGTGTTGAAATTTGATACAGTTTAACAATAGCATATATAAAGAAAAAAAATCTTGTGAGCATCAATTAGGCAGAAACTACATTTAATCAATTAATCAATTAGTATTGTCCCCAATATTACATTTGTGTGTGTGTGTGTGTGTATGTGTATGAGTGTGTGTATATCATATCAAGACCCTCATACCAACTAATATGGGAGGGACAGCAACATGTCTGTCACAACATCTATATTGTCAGGGATCCAGTGATTATCCTAATTAAATCATGAGCCTCGAGCCCATCATCAAAAGAATACAAGATATTTATTAGGAGCAACATGTTGGCATTAACCTATATGAAGCCCACTTTGCCACATGTAATTTATGATCACCTGTGACCCTGTTTCCCCCCCCCCAGGTGTGTCATAAATCAGATTCTCCAACGAAACACATTCATGGCTGGGTATCATTAATCACATTCTCCAAGAAGGATTTTCATGGGCAGAAGATCCAGTGCCTAAGCTACAATCTTGGTAAGACAAGCATGGAAGGTACTTCTGTTTTTCATTGCCATACTGCTCCTTCAGGTTTTTCCCTCCTGCTTATGGCAGGCATAGGAATGCTTTACGAGTTGACATACATATTCATTCAATTGCATAAAACATATTATTCATATATAAATTCAATTGCACAAAATATATTATTTATATGGCAAACCAACTATCTGAGCTGTGTAATTTTAGTGATTTAAGCAATCAGAATTGTTTCTCCTTTTATAATCCTATGATTATACACTATATGACAAAGCACATCACAAAAACAGGACACCAGTTGTTTCTTTCGAGTCTACCCAGGATATGTGTCATAGTTTTTCTTTCAGAGAAAGTGGAATACATATTTCTAAACTGAGTTCCATGTTTGTGATCCATATTCTATTTTCCTGTGAACAGAATAGGTTCAGATATATGACCCTTACTGAATAGAATAAAATCAGATTTGCTGGATTAGAGCCTCTGCTGAAAACTGCTTTTCAGTTTTCAGTAATAGTAGTTCAGCCCTCACCAACAAGTTTTTCCCCAGATATATTAGACTTCAACTCTTATCACCCCCAACCAAGGCTGAATTAATGTTCCTGTTTCCATCACGTTATGGTCAACAAATGACTTGCACAAAATCAAAGTCAGCCTCTGCAAAAACTCAAAGAAGTGAATGGATAATGAATAACAAAGGGAAAGATGAATCAGAATTCAGCAACTGTGAATGCTAAACATATGTTTTTGCAAAGCTGAGTGGATATTATGAAGTGCACCCTGGAGTAGGCTTCAAAAATTTTAGCAAAGGGTTCTCTGCCTGATTGCTGGGTGGGTGTGGCCATGGTGGGTGTGGCCTAGCACCATGCAATCCTGCACCATGGCAGGGGGGGAGCATTTTTGCCCTCCTGGGCTCCAGAGGCTTTCCTCGAGCCTCCAGGATGGCGAAAATGGCCTTCCCAGGCTCCAGAGGCTCTCTGGAAGCCAAAAACAGGCCTATTTCCGGCCTTCCCGAACTTCTGAACTACCTGCATCCAAAACAGGCCACGTGAGGACTCCTGGGAGGGGTATGGCCAGCCAGGAGTAGAATTTGGAGGTTTTCCAAACTGCACAGAATCTTAGCTGGGGGCTCTCCTGAACCCCTGCGAACCCCCAGCAGTCCACCCCTGACTGCACCACAAATGCTTTTTAATCTGTTTTTCAAAATCTCAAGGACCTGTTTAATACAATGCATTCAGTTCTCAAAGAGAATGTATCTTTCCTACAGGCATACCAAACTAATCAGTATAGTAGCTAAATCAGTCTATTACTTACATTGGATTTTAGTTTTAAAAAAAGGCATGATTCCCCCCTGCCTTGACTCCCCCACAATAGGGAACTGCCCATATTTATCAGTTAATTTTAATAGTCTCTTTTAGAACAACATCTAACTAAAGAAGATCATCCCTGTGCAAGCCTTCTCCAATGCAAACATCTTCCAGATCAAAATCCCAGAAGTGACCTATCTGGGAGGATGTTCTATCTCAATGTATGCAAGCTTGACTGAGTACAATTGATTTTATTTTGAATAAACTGTTGGACTCCACATGCAAGTCTATAAATAAGCAGCAAAACAGACTCCCACTCTAAGTTTAATACAATTACTGTTGGCATTTCTTTAGTCTTAATTGGATCAAGGTTGAAGACCTGCAGTATCAGTTTTTTACAGCCTATAAAAGGAGAAATAATGTGTGTCTTTTTAGGCACACTCAAACTATCTCTGTCTATCTTAAATGATTAACTCTCTTTTTGGCTACATATCATCAAGAACCTGGTATTGTGAAGTTTTTGTTGACTATAGAGAAATGTCAGGTCAACTTCTAATGTAGCAGAGTGCATGACATTCCTGTCAAGCAGAAATGAGCAATGAAAACAAAACCTAACGGGGACAGAGAGTGCAGGCAACAGACCATTTCTGAAGAGATGGAAAGAGATACTAGAATTTGCTGAATAATATCAGTAACTAGCCTTACATAAAACAAAAAACAATAGGCCATTATAAGCCTTATTTCATTTGCAATTAAAATATCATGGGAAAAGGTAGAAAAAGGAAGGACTTTGGGGAAAGAGTGTATTACCATCAAGCATAGATACATAGTGGCCAAGAAATTTAGATTAACCTCTGTGAAATAAGAGGTATACACAAAGCACCTTTCTTTAGTGAATGATTGCATACCAAGGGGTTTTCAGGTTTGAAGATGTATTTAGCAAGCAGACCTCTGTTCGTTCTCTCTCTCTCTCTCTCTCTCTCTCTCTCTCTCTCTCTCTCTCTCTCTCTCTCTCTCTCTCTCTCTCTCTCTCAACTTACTAGTAAATGCATATTCTTCAGAGCCATTTCAGAAATTGTTTGAAGTTAAGGATATATAACAGACCTAGTCCTACAATGTCAGCCCTTTCAAGAAAGCCAAATAAAGAAGCAGACTGCAAAGATTTCAGCAATGTTGCTTTGTTGTTGTAAGCTATAATCACAGAATATTGAAAGCTTGTCAGAGTTTCTCTCTGCCCCATCTTACTCCAAATAAAATCAAGGTGGGGCTATTTTGAGTTTCTTTTTCACGCTTCATATTTTCTCAGAATTGAGTTGCTCCTCCTTTAACATCTCATCCATAGCTTCACCAAGAACATCTTGACTCCCTGTGGAATCACCATCCAGTCAGAGCTGAAGAAGCTTCTTAGATGAGAAGTAAAATGTCCTCAACGAAAACCCAAGAAAGTCCACTTGCCTCTTGAAAAAGCACCTGGATGACTGAGAATCTCCCTAGACATTCTGGAATCTTACATTACAACATAGCTGTGAGCAGTGTAGCTGATGGGGAAAAATAAGATTGAAGAAGGCCCTTCAGATTCATGTTAATGTTAACTAGAATGCTCTTAATGTTATATCCGAACTTTTCTTAAAAGTGATAGAAAGTTCGAGAAGAGAAGATGGAAGTATAGCCAATAACATTTTAATCCTCCCAGCTAAGCCTTTAGCCTTACCCAACCTACTACTCTCCAATTATATTGCACTTCCTCTCCCCAATTTCTAAGCAGCAGAGCCTTAATTCTGGGAGTCCATCTACATTTGCAAATTTCTTTTTTAAAATGAAAAGGATAACAGCTTCTTTCTCAACTACTGGTGAACACATTAGTTAGTTCTGGAATATAGTTCTGGAATGTAGTGGATTCTGTACCATGATAAACATTTCAGAGAAAAACTACACAACGATTTTCTGTTTGAAAACTCCAACTCCACAAATGCCAAAGTGAGTATTGTAAACTCTTTATTTTACAGGATCAGAAACTGAAAGGTGATTCAATGGGAATCTTGCAGATTGATTTCAAAAGAAAAGACAAAATGTTAAAGCCACTGAGGGCTATTTAGCTTTTAAATAATCCTAACTTTTTTCCCTAATACCCCATTGGATTTTAATCTTTCACGGATGTTCTCAGCAAGATATAATGGCAAACATTAACATCAGAATTATTCATGTAAATATTAAAATGGCCCATCTAGCAATTTGCTAAATGATATGTACTTCAGAGAAACATGTGCCTTGAGCACCATTGCACTCTCTATATCTATCCAGCAATATTATTAGTAATTTAGAAATGTCTCTTGAACTATTCAATGCCAAATATTATATTGGTGTACAGTCTACATCAGGTATCCCCAAACTTTGGAACTTTAAGACTTGTGGACTTCAATTCCCAGAATTCTGGGAGTTGAAGTCCACAAGTCTTAAAAGTTTCCAAGTTTGGAGGTCTCTGTCTACATATTAGGGTAGATATAGTGGAGAAGATCAGTAGCAAAAGGAGGTTACTACATGTCATTAGCTGTTGAAGTTCTCTTTTGAGTTAGTACATCAGAAACCAGGCATCACAATTTGTAAGCCACAGGGAGAAGAAAAAAGAGAGTTGAAACAGTTCCATTTCTGCACTGTTGTAGTCTCTACTCTCAGAATTTGGAGGTTAGTAGAGTGAGTGGATTAACTTCAGTTTCTTTTTTGAGCTTGAATAATACAAAGAACGCAGACAAGCTAAGAAACCAACCAATATATATGGTACAAGTTTGATTAAAACACTGCACCTTATCCACAATTTGCACCAATATGATAAAAAAAAACAAAGGTCTTTCAGTCATAGAACTGGAACAAGCAGTTAGGGCCATTGATTCCAGACCTCTGCTTAAGGGCAGGAATTCTAATTAAAATGTCTCCAACCTATCTAGCAAAAGGAAACTCAGCATCTTCCTTGGTAATTGACCTACCATCATCCAATTCTCACTGCTAGGGAGTTTTTTGTAACATTCAAAATGACCTGGTTTATGAAGGTGGCATTCGTCAAAATTTGTTAAGTGATTTATATGCAATCAACATGACACTGTTTTCTTAGCCAGACTTATTGAACGTGACACCCTTCAAATTGTGTTGGTCTACTCTATACCCTCCCACCAAACGTGGTGGGAAGTATGGGAATTGTTGTACAATCAAGTTAAGAAATTGCTTTAAAAGAATTTGTTGTGGATCACTGGCAGCAGGTGGAGATGGCTGAGGTCTTGGAGAGCGAGATGAGGGGTCTGCTTGTGATGAAGGGATGGGGCCAGGACCATCAAGGAGTGGAATGCTGCCTTTGGAGATTGTGGAGGCTGAGAGCAGTGATGAAGAGGTCCCCGAAGAGCCTGTGCCCAGTGTGTGTGCATGCAAGGCTGCTCGAAGGAAAGAGCAGCTGCAGCAGAATGGGCGACTTGGGAATAAGGCTGCAAGGTAATGGTCTCTCCCTTAAGAGATAAAAGCCAGCTCAGAAAACAGAGTTCTTTGCAAGAAGCAAAGAAGTTTTTGCACTCAAGCCTGGTGGACGTTTGGAATATCTTGGTATTTGGAGATTCTTTGTTCCAAAATATTTATTAGTAACTTTATCTAGTGTTCTTGGCAGCCTTGCACAACCTTGGCAAGGCTCGTTCTTATCAGAGACAATTAGTTTGAAAAAATCCTTTTAACCATGAAGGAATGGAATTCATAAAGAATCATTAAAAGGTTTTGCTGTTACCTCTGTTTCATGTTTGTTTCCTTGGAACAGAACAGAATTTGAATGAACAGTAATCCAGATCATGTACCAGGGAAAAATATGCTGGATATTTTATCAGAAAAAGTGAAGTATGAAAGGATGAGGGGATCAATCCTAAATTTATTGTCTACCAACTAATGTGACACTTATTGTCATTAAATAGTCACACATAGTTTATGAAGGGCCCATCTGACTTCATCTAGCCTAACTTAAAAACATTTTTAATATGCCAAGTGGAGCAGGAACTTTGGGGAGAACTTCAGAATATCTCATACTGTAATCCAAAAAGTCTTACTGTACTTCCAGAAATATTGTTCCAGCCACTTATTTAATATATATTATATACAACTTAAAAGAGCCCAATTAATACCTCCAATGTTGACAGCAAAACAATATCCGTATATTTCAAAAACATATTCTCAAGGCATGGAGTTAGGCATATGACTCAGAAGAACCCAATCAAAAAGACTGGATATAATGCTTTTTAAAATGCACAGAACTATTTAGGCACTCATTGTCCTAAGAAGGATTTGTTCTAAAATGATGCTGCCACCTACTGGGACACTGATGATTCAAAGGAGGAAAGCAAACAAAGAAAACCAACAATTGATTTTACTGATATTGTACAGTAACCACAGATGAGTCTGCTTGAAAAATTCTTTAAGGACGAATTTGCTCAGACACATTAAATTATCAAGAAGAACTTCAACGCACGTCCATCTCATTCAGTTCCATGCCTGGGTTTAATATTGACAGTCATTATAGTACTGTACTCTCAGCAATAATATGGAAGTGGTTTGTTTTCTTCAGATTTGTTTACTTCCCTGTCTAGCCTACAGTCTTGAGGTTTCCTGCCAGTTTGCTATATAAGTACTAAACAGATCTGACCCTATTTAGCTTTTTGGTCAAAGTCAGCTGAAGATACTGCCTAGCATAATTTTAGATGGCAGTTTTACCCTTCTCTCCAGGGCAGAGGTTCTCTGCTATTAGTTCAGCCAACACCAAGAAAGAAAGTGGTTCAAATAATTTGGAATGGTTACCCTAAACAAACTGATTAAATGTAAGTTGGCAAAGCCCTATAGATGGAATCCATCTTCCAAAATGGCCGTCACAAATATTTTATTAGGTCAAATGTCACTGCACAAAAAACCATACAGATTCACACTTTTGGAATAAGGAATGAAGATTAATTTATATGAATTTAAACGAATCAAGAAATCCATTAACAAATATGTGCAACACGGAAAAGCTCAAGTGATAGAATAGAAATTATTTTATATTTGTGCAGCTTGTACAGTTATCTCAGGCCTATAATATAATTATGAGCAAAATTACTGTATCTCTTATCTTTTGAAATATGAAAATATCCAGATTGGATTATTTAGTGAAACGTGACTGCAGATAGGAAGCATGGTCATATTGCTTAAAGGAGGTACAAGATACAAAGGTCACCTTGCAAAGGTATGCAGATAGAAATGACCCAAAATAAATGCAGTCTTGCTTACAATCACACAAAGGATATGAGGGTATAACAAGTAATATCAGAACATTTCAACCTCCCACAACATTTTTTTTCGAAGTGGTCATCTTGGTAAAACAACACTTTAACAGAACCGTTGAGCAAAAGATTGCTAGACTTACACACATCAAAAGATATCAACAAATACAGTAAGTTTTACACACTGGCAATGCTGGCAATGTGGCAATGTGCTGGCAATGTGACTCATCTGTAACCTGTACCTGTACAATCAACCTATCTTCCCTCCCCCACCCCTTCTTCCCAGTTTAAAACTTACATAAATATAGCCATTCTGTGCATCTGCTGAATTAAGCAGCAGCTCAGGAAATTTTATACTGTTTAATAAAATTGGTTAGTTGGAAAAAATCCTGGCAGATTCCTGATAAATTATTAGACAAATTTGCTGCCATGTATTGTAATTTTTTTAAAAAGAAATGTATATTGATGTTTTTCCATTTGTTTTACACCCACATATCACTAATCTGGAGCAGCAGAGATCACATTGTGGAAGCCTCCAGAAATTACTGAACTTATATCGTATTATTTTTTATCAGGAGCCATCTTGATAAAATCAGCTATCCTCTAACTTAGCATAATATGTAAATTGAGTCATTTTCTGCAGCAATATTGCATTGCTAAGAGATTGACATTGTGTGTAAGACAGTACTCATGATTAACCTAGCTGCAGTTAATTTAGTGAACAGTAACTAGGGTAAAATGTGGTTGCCTCATTACATTTTGCAAGCACGTCTATTATTGTTCTAAAATATATGCAAATTAGCAAAAGTGGAAGATATGTGATCCCTAATTCTCTCCTTCCCCCTCTAACCTGACTTATTTTTTATACATTTGCAAAGATTATACAAACACTGAAACTGGCATTAATAGCTTTTATTCTGCTTATTGCAGAATAACCACCTGCATAACCATCTGAACCACCCAAAATTGCTCTGGAGTTAGGTGGTGCTAAACTGAACAAAATATGTAAACCCATTTTCTGGCTTTGTATTCTGTAAGAGGACAGGCTGTGTACAAAATGGCC
Source organism: Laticauda colubrina (assembly GCA_015471245.1). NCBI lineage: Eukaryota > Metazoa > Chordata > Lepidosauria > Squamata > Elapidae > Laticauda > Laticauda colubrina. Next base: position 1,483,558 of record BLBF01000041.1, read on the forward strand.
AGCATCAATCGGTGCTGCTCTCTCCAAGCAGTATAGCAACTGATGGTTAAAACTGAGTGGAGGGGCAACAGAGGGTATTGGGGTCTGGTCATCTGGGGGGAAATAAAGCAACCTAAAATGGATAGAAAAAAAAAGATCTCCAAAAAAAGAACTGCTTGTTCTCCAGCAGTATGACTTGCAAGGAGTAGTAGCTGGAAGAGTAGTAGAAGACATAGTCAGGGTGAGGAAAGAGAAGTGAACAGTGAGTACTAGCCTGTGAATTCTTGTGATTGTTGCCTAGGCACTGATTTGTTATGTTAGCTCTCTTGTGTTTTGGAACACATCAACTTGGGTATGCATAAAAATAATGACATATCCTCATAACTGTGAACAGAACCGAAGCCATGTTGGATGGCCCATTGAATTGAATAAGGAAGTGTGTCTCAAAACTCAGTAGTTCTGCTAAATAAGAAAGTGTTCCAGTTTGTGCACAAGAGAAAAAAACAAGATAAGGCTAGAACAATGGGGAACTGTAATAAAGTGCTGCGATGTCAGAAACCGTACAACTACTTTTGCTAGATAAGGAGCTAGTATGGACCTTTGAAATACATGTATCAATTTGAAAACTGAAAGAATGTGAGCCAAGTCCTCGTAAGAGGGGATAAAAATGCTGCCTGAATTTTGCTCTGTGTTCCTTCAATGCCTGAGGGGACCCGTCTCTGCAGACACGTGAATAAAACCTTGTTTTCCTTGGATCAACGAATCTTTTGGGTGGTTTTTTATCTGCTTCCACCTCACAATTTGGCACTCAACGTGGGCCCCAACGGAATTTCGACTGGAGAAAAGGGACTGGGTAAGTGTGGCGCCACTGCCTCCCATTGTAGAGGGGCCCCTCGCTTGTCTCAGTTGGTTCCCGGGGTAACTGCACTCAGCAGACGATCCTTGGAAACGAGAGAGAGAAGTCGGCCTGATGCTCTGGGAGTATCGTTGATCACCTGAAGTGGGGACACCCACACTCCTTTCGTCTCCGGGAGACCAGGGGTGTATCAGGTGAGTTTGTTGCCTTTTGGGATAGAAGAAGGGATATACTGTCCTTAAACTCTGGGAATCCAGCGACTGCTGGAGGACAGTGTAAATCCCTGAGTTGGGAATCTCTGGGAGATTGTTGGCGGGCAGCGTGGAGAATGGGAAAGGGACAAAGCAAGTGTGAAACGTTCCAAGAGGGAACGGGTATTGAGATAGAAAAGACCCTGAGAAGGCTGATTCCGACTGACTCCCCATTGGGTCAACTACTACAACAATGGTCGTTGCCCCATCTGAGGACTTACACTCGGAGTCTAGAGAAAAAGAAAATGATCTACCTATGCCAAAATAGGTGGCCGAAGTATCCCCTAGTAGACCCTGAGTTTCCTTACCACTGGGATCCCGAAGGGAATACCAGCACGTACTGGATAACTCAGTTGAAAGAGTATATAGTGAAACATTGGATGAAGGAGCAAATACCCTATGTGGAGGTATGGTATCATGCTCACTTTGAAGGTCCAGTTCCACCAGAAACAGAAGTAGGACAGTTTGTCAGCAAGGTGGAGGAAAGCGAAACTGAGGACTGGATGGGGAGTCCACCGGCATCTCCTCCGGCAGTTCTGGCACCACCGCCCCTGCCGGCTCCAGTTGCCCAGGCTCCACCTCCACCTGCATATCCAGGGCTCAGAAGGGAACTGGCTCAATTAAACAAGGACCTAGAGAATTTGCCTCTAGGAGGAAGGTCGGCCAATCCCGTGTCGGCTTTCCCAGTCAGAGAAGTCCCAAATGGCATGAATGCGCAGGGGGAATCCAGTCACCGTTTTCATGGCTGTCCCCATAAAATCTGCTGAGTTATGGGATCTGAAAAAGACCCTTCCGAAACTCCATGAGAATGCTCATGAAGTGGCGGAACAGTTGGAATTATTTCTGGGGCCCAATGAATACACATACCAAGAACTGATGTATATTCTTGGACACCTTTTCACCCCCGAAGAGAGGAACCTCATTAGGAGAGCAGCAATGGCTGCCTGGGATAGAAGACATGCAGGGCAACAGGGAGCAGTGGCTGCAGACACAAAGTTCCCCATAGCCGATCCAAATTGGAACATCAATGATGATGCTCATAGGGAGCACATGAGAGATATGAAACACATGATCACTGAAGGAATTAAATTGGCCATCCCTCAAGGGAAAAACTTGACCAAAGCATTTGAAATAACACAAGGAAAGGATGAGTCCCCGGGGGATTTCTGTGCTCGGCTCCGTGAAGGGTTAACCAAGTACTCTGGAGTGGAGCCAGAAACCCCTGCCTTCGAGGCTCTCCTGAAGATGCAATTCGTCACCAAAGCATGGCCAGATATCCAGAAAAAGATCCAGAAGACAGAGGGATGGACTGATTTGGGCATGACAGATTTGATGAGAGCAGCCCAACAAGTTTTTGTGAACCGAGACTCAGTTAAAACCAAACAGAAGTCTCAGATGATGGTAGCTGCTGTGCAAACGGCAGCCAAGAATGAAGTTAGGGAAAACAGGGAGACCCAGATGTCAGATCCGAGGCCAAGGTGGAGAGATGAAAGATCTCCCAGCAGGGAGTGGAGACCCCTGGTTAGGCGAGGAGATCCAGGGGGCAATCGAGGCGGTCGATTCCAATGGCCGTCCCAGAGTAGAACTTGCTTCAGATGCCGGAAAGAGGGACATTTTGTGCGCGAATGTCCCAAAACCCCAGAGGAACAAAGCTATGCCCTATACGATTAGGGAAGTTCCAGCTCCCCAAGAGGGACCCGCGGGGAGCCACTGGTAAATGTGTTAGTGGGTCCTGACCATCAGGAACGGCTGTTCCTGATCGACACCGGCGCAAGCCGGACATCTGTATGCGATCCAGTAGAGGGAACATGTAGGTCAAAGCAGACTTTAAAGGTGGTTGGGGTGAGTGGGAAATCCCAAGAGGTCAAGATTTTGGAAGAGGTGAGATTGGAATTGAACGATGTGGTTACTAAAACCGAAATATTATATATTCCGGATTCAGGGGTGAACTTGCTAGGAAGAGACTTGTTGGATGTTTTTGGGATAGAATTGTGGGATAGAAGGAAGGAAGTTTGCATGTGTATGCTAACAACGGAAGATGAGGAGAAGATATCATCAGATGTGTGGGCAGGAGGTGAAGGGGTTAGTAGGATGGCAATACAGCCCATTCAGATCAAGATACAACCAGGGATAACTAAACTGTGGACTCCACAATATTCTCTGAGCAAGAGAGGTAGGGAAGAGTTGAAACCAGTGATTGACAGATTATTGAAACAGGGACTGTTGGAACCTACTGTGTCACCGTTCAAATCACCGGTTTTAGCAGTACTAAAAAAGGATGGGAAGTATAGATTAGTTAATGATTTGAGGAGGATCAATGAGATAGTGGTTCCTAGATTCCCAGTGGTTCCTGATCCCTATACCATCTTGGGGCAGATCCCCCCCCAAGACAAATGGTTTACTGTGATAGATCTGAAAGATGCCTTTTGGGCGTGTCCTTTGGAGGAGAGGAGGAGAGACTTGTTTGCCTTTGAATGGAATGATCCTGAGAGTGGAAGGAAACAGCAGTTGAGGTGGACAGTACTTCCTCAGGGATATACCGAGAGCACTTTGTTGTTTGGACAGGCATTGGAAGAAAAATTGGTGTCGTTTGAGAGAGAGAAAGGAATCACCCTAATTCAGTACGTGGATGACTTGTTGTTAACTGGGGAGAAAGAGAAGGAAGTGAGAGCGGCCTCTGTGAGTCTGTTGAATTGGCTGAAAGAGCAGGGGATGAAAGTCTCAAAAGAGAAGCTTCAGTTTGTTGAAAAAAAGGCGAAATATTTGGGACATTACATTCAGCAGGGGGTGAGGTCCTTGGACCCTGAAAGGGTGAAGGGGATCATGAGCTTGGCTCCTCCCAGGAACAAGACAGAGGTGCGGAAAGCGTTGGGATTATTGGGGTATTGCAGAATCTGGGTAGACCAATTCACAGTGTTGGCACAATTTTTGCATAGAAAGTTGCCTGGAAAGGGAGAGCACATAGAATGGGAGGAGGGAGATAGTGAAAGGTGGGAAGAGCTGAAGAAGGCTTTGTCAACCGCTCCGGTTTTAGCCTTGCCAAACCTAAAATTACCGTTTCATTTGTATGTGGCGGTGGCTCAGGGAACAGCAGTTGGAGTCCTTGCCCAAAAGAGGGGGGGGCATTATAAGCCGGTAGCCTTCCTAAGCAAGGGTTTGGAGCCGGTTGTGAAAGGATGGCCAGTTTGTGTTCAGGCTGTGGCAGCAACAGCGATATTGGTGGTGGAGAGCAAAAAGGGGAGAACTTTGGGGGAGCTTTGGTGGTGCATTCGCCTCATCAGGTCAACTCAGTGTTGAGCCAGCTGGCTACCACTTGGATGACCGAAGGGAGGATATTGAAGTATGAAACCATTTTGAGAACCAGTCCTGATGTGGTGATAGGAACAGACAAGAATCTAAATCCAGCAGAATTCTTGGAGGGGAGAAGGCAGGTGTGGGAACCGGAAGACCATGATTGTCTATTGCAAGTGGATCTCATGACGAAGGTTAGAGAGGATTTGGAAGAGACTCCTTTGGAGAAGGGAGAGAGGTGGTTTATAGATGGATCTAGCAGGGTAGAAAATGGAAAGCGAAAATCTGGGTTTGCAATAGTAACCGGGGAAGGAGAGGTAATAGAGAAAGGGTTACTCCCAGCTGCTTGGTCAGCTCAGAAATGTGAATTGTTTGCCCTGACCAGAGCCTTGGAATTGGCTGAGGGGATGGAAGTAACGATTTGGACTGATTCCAAGTATGCATGGGGGGTGGTGCACACGTTTGGGAAAATCTGGAAAGAAAGAGGGTATATCAAGGCGGATGGGAAGCAAATAGAGCAAGTGCAGTTAGTAGAGCAAGCCTTAGAGGCATTGCAACTCCCCAGCCGAGTATCAATTGTCCATGTGAGCGCACATCAGAAGGGAAACACACCGGAGGTTGTGGGAAACCGATGGGTGGACAAATGGGCGAATGAAGCTACAGGGGAGATAGAATTGGTAATGGTATCTATACCAATACTGGAAAAGGAGGACGAGAGGGAGGAATGGGAGCCAGAGAAAAAGGAAAAGTTGGAGTTGGAGAAAGAGGGATGTGTCAAAACCCCAGAGGGATGGAAGATGTTGGAGGGAGTCAAGGTGGTGTCACCCATTGTTATGAGGGGAATATTGGAGAAAGTTCATGAAGGAGGACATTGGGGAATGGAGGCCTTGGTCATGTTCATTAAACCTCACTATTGGAGTCTGAGGATGTGGACAGTAGCTCAGAGCATCTGCTGGAAATGTTTGATTTGTTTGAAAGTAAATAAGAAAGAAAGAGATGGGAGGGCGACCCTTAGTGGGTTGGCCTTTTCAGAGAGCACAAATTGATTTCACTGAGTTGCCAGAAAAGGGGGGTTGGAAATACCTGCTTGTGATCAAAGATCAACTAACGGGGTGGGTAGAGGCTTATCCCACTAGAAGAGCCACAGCTCCCACAGTAACCAAGATCTTACTAGAACAGATTATCCCACGATATGGAATGATGGAAGCAATAGATTCAGACAGAGGAACTCATTTCACCCAAAAGGTTCTGCAAAGGGTAATGGAGGTGGTGGGGGTGAGATGGGAATTACACACGCCATGCCATCCTGAATCCAGTGGAAAAATTGAAAAAGCGAACACGGAACTGAAGAAACACTTGACCAAACTACAACTTGAAAATGGCTTGCCATGGACAAAGAATCTTCCCTTAGCTCTGCTCAGGATTAGAACTTGTCCAAGGAAAGACACAGGGGTTTCTCCTTTTGAAATGCTGATGGGGAAACCCTATTTGGCCAAACTAGGCAATCCCATACCAGAGTTCAGGGACTTGTTCCTCCGGAAATATTTGCTGGCACTGCCTCTGTCTTTGCTTTCTCTTCACAAACAGGGACTATTGGTGCAATGACCACCTTTGGCTGGTAGCCAACACCCACACGAGTCTGGAGACTGGGTCCTGATAAAGACTTGGAGGAGTGAAAAACTGCAACCTAGCTGGGAAGGTCCGTACCAGGTGCTACTGACGACTGAATCTGCAGTCCGTACTCGGGAAGGAGGCTGGACGCATTACAGCAGAGTCAAGAAAGCACCGGAACCAGAAAAACCTTGGAAGGCAATCCCAGTGGACGGTCAGCTGTTAAAGGTAATCTTGAAGAAATAGCCAGCAGAAACCACCATGGAGATGTCGGCTGAACTCTAGAGAGGACTATTTGTTGCAACTATATTTACATTAATACATCAAAGAAGTTCACAATATGTTGGACCTGCAGGTGACTTGGGAACGGACTTGTGGGATGACAATGTGTTCATAAAGGATCTCAAGAAGTTCTCACATTCCTTGAACATCACCAATTGCTGGTTATGCATGCACCTGCCAGGAAGAACAGGTGAAGGATTAATCCTATACGCAATTCCACTTGATCAGAACAGACTAAGACCACAGGGGCACGGGAAGAAAAATATGGTGTAGAACGAAATATAACAGGAAGGATTTTTGTTCATTGAAGGGAAACGGCGTATGTGTGTTTTAGGAGAAATGAAATTAGAGGGCTCCATTTAGGAGATTGGGAAAAATGTAATAAGACTTTTGATATGCCATCATCCTGTAGTAACCATAGCTATACCAAGAGTTATCATAAATTAGATTATTTTAATCAAGATCAGTATCAGATGTGTATGCATTTTGAAGATATGATCAATTGGACCTGAATATCACAACAGACCTATGCTATGGAAAACTTTAGGTGGGTATTGTGTGGAGATGCCACCTTACTGGAGTGGCACATGTACACTCGGGTATGTGATACCGGTGATATATAAACTTGATAGCCTTCTCCAAAGCCGGATACGTAATAAAAGAGACCCAGAATCTGGCCTTACCTGGAGACTCTGGACCCAAATCTCCCGTGGTATAATAACACCATTGGGAGTAGCCATGAACTACCGAGATACACATATTCTAAATAATTTCATGGTAACAATGTTCAATGATACAATAAAGAATATTAAAATGATTAACACCGAGCTTTCTGAAGTAAGACAGGTTGCTCTACAAAATAGGTATGCTTTAGACATTGTATTAGCTACAAAAGGGGGTGTGTGTATTCTGATTCATTCACATTGCTGTGTATACATCCATGATTTCCAACCCAATATTACAAAGACAGTAAAAGTAATGGAAGAATGTATTCGCTCTAATCCATTATCACAAAGAGGTGACTCCTCATTGCCAGACCTGTGGGGAGCAATATGGTCTTGGCTTCCCAGTTCCACTTGGTTTAGATCTACCATAATGGGAATTATATTGATTATTATATGCTGTGTATTGTTGTGTTGTTGTCTTCAGTGTCTCCCCAGTGCAATAACAACGTGTGGGAAGATAGGGAAATCCTTGGGTTCAAGATTTGAGAAGAAGCAGGAAGCAGAACCTCTAATGATGTATCAGAGAGAAATCACTCTGAAAGAAGCAGAGGATCTGCTCTTTGAGTTTGAGACAAGAGTGGAAAAAGAAAAAGGGGGGATTTGTTCCTTCAATGCCTGAGGGACCCGTCTCTGCAGACACGTGAATAAAACCTTGTTTTCCTTGGATCAATGAATCTTTTGGGTGGTTTTTTATCTGCTTCCACCTCACATAACTAACCAAAAGGCTGGGTTTACATATCCTGTAAATGACAGAGCTAACCATCTTTAGAACTACTTCAGTTTATGTTGATATTGGAGTTTGGCAATTAAGCACTTATTTGAAGTAGTCCCAAAGATTTAGGTTTGTCAAGACACAACTGAATTTTCTTGTTTTTCTTTTGTTTTTCTCTTCTCATCCAAGAAGCTTCTTCAGAGTGAAGAAGCTTCTTGGATGAAAAGTCAAACATCTTCAAAGAAAAACAAAGTCCAGTTCCTTCTTGAAAAAGCACCTTTGGGACAGTTATGACCTGGATGCCTGAGAATCTCCACAGACATTTGTTTTAAGTAGCTAAGGATATTGTACAAATCTAAGCCTTGTATTGAACACAAATCTGTCTTTCAATCTTTTCAGCAGAGTCTATCTTAATATTAAACCACCATGAATCACATTGGGTAGGCAGACTTCACTGTCTCTTTCCTGGGTGACAGCTGTTCTTTAAAAACAATTAAACTATGCTTAGATCTGGATTCTAAGTAACCATAGATGAAGCCCTCCAGTGATGGTTATTACATCAAGGGTTGATGTCATTATAAAATGCAGTGGTGACATTTGTTTTAGATACTGTGAAATAAGCCAGGCAACTGGCCTTTATTATCACAGGTGTCAAACCCTTCCAAACAACTGCCTTGCCTTTCTTTGAGGAAAGGCAGAACAGCTAAGTGTATGTGGTACTACATAGAGGACTTACACTTCATTTAATTTGCTAACTCTATACAAAATATCTTGTGCTATATATTTCCTAGATCTTGGATGGATATGCTACAAATGCTCAAAACATTTACTGTCTTAGTAAGAATTCAGTAAGAACTCCCAGTTGAGTAGTAACTTTAATTGAATTCCTTTTAATGAAGAGTTTTGGTTCTCTTTTGCTTTTTAGGTGCCTTTGAATCTTAATTTTTGGCAATTGCCTGGACAAATCCCTGCAGTTTTCTTGGCCACATTTTTGGAAATAGTTTGCTATTAATTTGCTATTAATTTCTTCCTGGGGCTGAGAGAAAATGGTCAGTTCAAAGGTACTCAGCTAACAGTCTTTCTAACCCAGTGTCTTTAATCACTACATCAACATGTAGTTTACACATGTTAACCATGATTTATCAATTATCCATTGACCAAGGGTGACCACAAGTTTAATCACTCTGACTGAGTTAATATTCTGATTTTCAAGTCACATTTGTCATAGCATGAATCCAGCCATAACTGAAGAAGTGTGAGACTAACATTTTAGATGAAGTAAGCAATTTGATCCTGGTAAGTTTTTATATCCCGTAGCATAAGATATGAAATATGGCTCATGGCAGAATGTTGATCCCTCCCATCCATAAGATTTAGAGGCTGATTTCCTTTAGTAGCTGCAAGACTTACAAAACTAAGTTTCAGCAAATACTTTAACATATACTATATAGTACATTTGTTTTAAAACCTTGCTCTACCTAGGAACTTAAGGAACAATCCAGGAGTCTTAATAGCAATAGCACTTAGACAGCTTCACAGTGCTTTACAGCCTTCTTTAAGTGGTTTAGGGAGTCAACATATTGCCCCCAACAATCTGGGTCCTCATTTTACCGATCTTGGAAGAATGGAAGGCTGAGTCAGGATTGAGCTGGTCAGGATTGGATTCCTGGCTGTGGGTAGAGTTTGCCTAAAGTTCTGCATTCTAACCACTGTACCACCAGGGCTCCCAAAGTATGTTGCCCGAGTACTTTGTCTGTTTGACCTAAATAATGTGTGTTGTTTTTCAACACTATAGATGTGGGTGATTATGCAGGCTCTGCAATGTCATCTATTGATCCACCTAATTTGCTGAGTCTCAAGGGTTCTCCGTCACTTGAAGACTCCCCTCCCCCATGATCTGATTCCATTTAATTTACTGACTGCTGAGGGTAGAGGCTGATTTAACAGTAGTGGCTAAAAAGGATTTTAAAGTGACTTGTAATTAACTCATCAGGGGAAAAGAAAAAAGGTTGTGCTGAGAGGAAATACTGTGAGGCATTTGCTCCCTCTCCTGGCAATTCATGGGAATCCCAGGGAAAAATACAAAGAGATGGTTGCTGCATTTCTGTTCAAAGAAACATCAAAGTTTAGATTTCTCCAGCCAAATATGCAAAATATGTTGAACTGCAACTCCCATAGCCCCAGAGAGCGTGGCATGCATCTTGGAATTAACAGAAATGGGAGATGTGAAGAATATGATGAAAATAGCTGATATTTGGAGCACTGCAAAATTCCCATAATCCTTCACTGTTTGCTTTGTTCCTTAGAGCTGCTGGGAGTTCAGTTTCATCTGGAAGCTCAGTGTGTTCCTTCTTTATTCACTGACTTCTTTCGTTAGTGCTGAAAGCAGAGGCTCTGATTTTGTTTGGCTTAGATTCCCGTTTCAACCCAATGAGACATTTTAACTTAAAGATGGATACAGCCAGGGGTGGGATTCTCCCAGTTTGGACTGGTTTGGGTGAACCTCTAACTCTGACGATCAGCTGTTAAGTGAACTGGCTCTCTCCCACGATCAGATCAGCCTGCCCACCCGCCCCTGTGCTGTACTTACCTATATCCTCTCAGCTGATTCCTGCTGCAGAGTGGATTTCTGCGTCTCAGCTGTGTTACGCCCCAAAAGTAACATAGAAGGTAAGTAATTTTGAAAGCTGCCCACAATCCCCGAACCAGTTGTTAAACCTCGAGAATCCCACCCCTGGATATAGACCATTTTCGGCCTTATTGCTCCCTTCTAGATGAGATGCTAGATGAGAACAGGCTATGTAGTTGCTAAAGTAGGAGAGCTGCATAACTATTCTTGCTAATCTGGAGGTTTCATATTGAGAAACATTGTCCAATAAATAAAAGGTAAGAGAAACAGCTCTTTACTAAAGTTGGTTTCCAGGCACTGGGGGTGGGGGTGGGGAGTAAGTGGGGTGTGTAAAAATCCCTCTAACAATCCTCACTTAAACCTGTCTTCTCAGAGGTCCATTAAGTTAATTGGGCTTACTTCCAGGTAGCTAAGTAAAGCAGTACAGCGTAATCCTGTTAAATGCAAATTAATCCTCAAAAGAAATCTAGCATAGCAGATTGAATAGATTGCTGAAACATCTAGATAGTGAATCTAATCAAAACATTACTATTGGATTATAATGGCTTAAATAAGCTAATAATTGTGTTTCTAGGAATTCTGACAGCTGTAACAAATTAGAAACAGAGGAACATGGATAGAAGAGAGAACAGCTCAGTCCTACGGCTTCTCATTTGCAAGTATTTTCACTGACTTCAGGCAGGCAACATTAATGAGTGAGCAGTTTTTAAGCTTGAATGAATGTCTCTTCCATTGTGTTTTCTTGCTGCACTATTTCTCCAAACCAAGAAAAGAGAATATTGAACAAAATGCAATTCAAGGTCAAAATAACATGCAAGTTCTCTGCAATCCAAATAAGATGGTAATTTTTTACAAAAGAAAAAAGACTAAAATAAAATATAGCTGTTGATAAATCCATGAAGTTGGTATTTAGTTTCAGTCCTCTGTAAATGTGAGAAACGCAGCAGTTATATTTCAATAGGTTCATAAAATCTTGCAGATTCATGATCTGGTTTATTTATTTAAGTATTTACATGGCTACCTAACTCAGCCAACATAACAAAATGTTAAACAAGAAAAAAAAAAACACCCATTAAAAGATAACACAGATGGCAAACTGAGAAAACAGAACAAATAACCTTGGTAGCCTTATTTTTTCAGCTGCAATGTTTGGGTTAAAGGCACCCACAAGTTAGCTATGCACCCTTCTGGATAGATCAAGAAACTTTTGCTTTTATCTTTCTTGAATCTTTTCACCATTGAGTTTCAATGGAGGACTTGGGTCCCGGTGTCTGCAGAGAAATCTATTCATTTCCTCTACACTACCGATGATGTCTGTTCTGTCTATACTCCGCCATGTTGTCTATTCTGTTTTCTTTGAAGCTCTCCTCCAATTTTCCAATATTTCCAAAACTTAAAAGGCCAGGATAAGGAAATTGGTCAACTTTGTTTAATCTACAAATCAAACAGCCAACTTCTCTGAGCTGATGACTATTCAAGGAGGAGGCAGGAGCAGGGTGAGCTTCAAAAATTTTAGCAAAGGGTTCTCTGCCTGGTTGCTGGGTGGGTGTAGCCATAGTGGGAGTGGCCTAGTCGGCCTCCTGCACCATGGCGGAGTGGTGTTTTTGCTCACCCCAGGCTCTGGAGACTATTCTTGAACCTTTGGGAGGACAAAAATGGCCTCCCCGGGCTCTGGAGGCTCTCTGGAAGCTGGAAACGGGCCCATTTCCGGCCTTCCCAAACTTCCAGGAGATCCATTTTTCACCCTCCCCAAGCCTCCACGCATGCCCTGCACTTACCTGCATCCAAAACAGGCCGCGTGGGGACTCATGGGGTGGGGTGGGCGGGCCCAGGCAGGAGTGGGATTTTGGGGTTCTCTGAACTGCAGAAACTTAGCTAGGGGTTTTCCTGAACCCCTGTGAACCCTCAGCAGCCCACTCCTGGGCAGGAGAAATTCTATGGGACTTTACAACATCTTGGCAAGACTCAAGGTCTATGCTCTTTTCCCTCTGCAGCCACTAGGCTATAGGATACATGATGCCTCAAGAATCTTCCTGAAGCCTTCTGGGATAGGTAAGTCTTGTCTGACCCAAGAGCTGATGCAAGAGAACCCATCTGAACTATCACTTCTTGTGGGCATAAAAGGCTTTGCTTGTCCCTCAGGGCTGAGCAGCATGCGGTTAAGCTCGAGGCAGATGGGACTGGCTTCACTGCTGAAACCTCATCTCCACTGCTTCCCTTGTCTAGTCCCAAAGGATACCCCATCTGCCATGCCACAGACCTCAGCAAGAGGAAACACCTTTTTCCTGTTTTGTCCTCCACAGCAGAAACGGTTGCTTTTTCAACAGGAAAGATTCTGGATCCTAACAGCCTATTTATAAATTTGTCTCCTGCCTTGGGGTCCTGCTTTTCCGATAGTAGGAAAGAGCCAGATAAAATTTGGGCAGCCAGGTGATGTTTTTGCCCCAGGATTTCCTGGATAAGATTGACTGCAGAGGTTCCTGACGAGAGCTATGCAGAGACTAAAAAGTTTCTACCCACACCCATGAATTCATTACAGAGGGGCCAACCAAACTCAACCTGGTGTAACTAGACATGGGCCCCTGGACATAAGTCAAGGGACTATTCAGAGTTTAGAGTTTAAATTATTTATTGATTACAACATCAAATGAAGTGAAAAGCAGCTATCAGTAATATGTGTTTTTAAAACACACAATTTTAAAAAGCACTATTAAAAGTGCAACAAAAAATATCATTAAAAATAAAATCAAAGAGTATCCATCCTGTATCCTAGGATATTTTCCAACAACCTATCTGTTTTTTAAAATAAATGTTTTTGCCTATTGGTGGAAGAGCAGAAGAGAAAGAGTTTCCTTGATATCTTTTGATAGGAGGGCCAAAGCTTATAATAAGCCACTCAGAAGTTTCTTGCTACCGCATGATGGGTTAAAGGGAAGAGTTTCTCCCAGGGACATTAAAGCCTCATCACTCTCGGTCATACAGATTGCAAGATTTACTTGTCAAAAAGCCAAAGCCAAAATCCTTTCAGACTCTCTTTTTGAACCCATTAGATCTACCTAGCCAGTTTCAATATCTTCAGATAAGCAGTGTTATTCTAAAGAAGTGCTTTGTTTGATTCGTTCGGGCGAAAATAATCTTTAATGTAACTTAATCCCAAGCATAGGCATTCACTACTAAACACTGTAGTGCCAATGTCTTGTAGTATGCATAGTATAAAACAAATGCCACCCTTTTGTAAGACACAAAATTTTGTCCCTTGCCTCCTTTGCCTACCACCCCACCCCAGTAGCACAAAAACCTGCATGCAGTGTAGTTATAGAATGTGGTAGCAGAAGACAAAGCATTAAAAAGATTATCTGAGATATTCAAATCCTTCACTTCGTATATGCATGTTCCCTTAAAACGTAATATTGAGTCTTTCCAGAAAAAGAGCTTCAGCTACCACCAATCAAAAATGTTATGCCAAATAACATTGTTATGAATTCCTTAATACATCTTGTGTGGAAACAAAATATGAAAACAGTGCGGAAAAATGAAGTGGAAAGCTATATTATCTGAACCATGCATTGTCTTTGTCTCTTTCTCTCAGACACAGAGAGAGAGAGAGAGAGAGAGAGAGAGAGAGAGAGAGAGAGAGAGTTGTGCCTCAGTTTGAGGACCACCAGTTACACATTTCCCCCATCAAAACTTACTTTTTCATTTCTTTTAGCCCATTTCATTCCCTTCAGGGCAGACCTGGCTGAGAGTTCCTTGCCCTTCTAGAAGTCTTCCAATGAACTCCATCCCACCACTTAAGAATTGATGTCTAAGTAAAACTGAAAGCTTTTTGTGCTGATCTAGTCCAATAATAACCATCATCTGTGGAACCTATTAAGTTGTTTTTTTCAGGATCCTCTTCCAGGAATCTATTCCTGACTCTTGCCAATTCGAAAGACAGACCTTTTTCCATGATGCGCAGGCCAAGCCAAATCGGCTTGCGTAGCTTTTGAACATCCCTGCTGTGCTGCACAATCGATAGTTAGATGTAAGTGTGCTCCAAAGAGCTAGTCTGAACCTGCAAGTTTTGTCTTGCTACCTACATCTCCTACCTTTTGACTGGGGAAAAACTCCTGCAGCATCTGTGCCAGCCAGGGCTTCATCTGAGTTCATTGGAGTTGGGAGTTTCATAACACGTCCCACTTGTTACCAGCCAGTTTCATTAATAAACTCATCACAGGAGAAGCAGCTTGCAGAGCAGCAATTTTGCCAAAGATGGGAGGTCTCACAATTTCCTATCTGCCAAGATATTCGAGCACACTTGGTCAACCCAACTATGTACACAAGGCTCAGCTGTTTTCTAAACAGGGCTTTAGGACCAGGGAGAAAATTTCCAGTAGGATTCTACAGAAATACTAGATGTCCTGCATGAAAATGATCTTGCCAAAGAACTTTTCATTCCATTTAAGACCACTGCCAGAAGCTTTCTTTGAGCAGTGGTTTGTGTAAGGGCATTTCTTCTCACACATTTAAATGAACTTGGCTTTCAGGTTATAATTATCCCACCTGCTTTCTTTTTTTTTTTCACATCTATAAAACCTCTGTTCTCCTGTTCTGTTGTTCACAATAGATTATGGGATGGCAAGCATTGTGTGTGAATGGATGGGTGGGATAGTAAGAAGTGTGTGAATGAATTGAGTGGCCCTATCAAAAGTTTTTCTATACGAATCTACTCTTTTCTGAGCATGGTTTCACATCACATTCACCTTAAGCATGTACATAAACCTCAAAGGAGCACCTGTGAAAATATACATCTAATTGTGCCCCATGGGTTGCATACTCTGAAGCACTGTGCAATTCATGGGGAAGGGGTCTTTCTCTACTATTGAATCAATGTTCTCCACCCGTCCTAAGATCACTTAAAGTGACTCAGTCTCTATGTTGCTTCTATTCGGTCAGTTTTGAGTTGCTGCCGAAAGATGTTGTCTTGACTTGCAAGTGTGCCAATCCATTACAGAGATGGTGATTGATTGTATCTTCTGACTTTGCTTTATATTCCTTTTCAGCATATCATCAGCTAGGCAAGGGAATACCTAATGCACTGCAGCAGTGATGAGGTGATTCTCCTCTAGATTTTTCGTTATCTTCTGTAGGTTGGCTTGTTTGCAAATTCTTCTCAACCTTTTGGGCATCTCTCATGCTGAAACACCACGAAATAAAAAAATATGGGAAGGTACCATGGCAGAAAAAACTCTGAATAGGAGAGAAGTAGATCTTCTGTTAGGTGCTCTAGAATGGGAGGACTGAACCTGACTACCTGATGGCCAACCAGTCTTCAAGGAGATGGAGAAGGGAAGCAACTGGAATTGACAAATATAAGAAAAGTGGCAAATAAGCAACAAAAGCCAGCTTTAACATTCCTTATTATTCACTGTCCTAGAGGTCAGTCCTAGAGAAGATCAACCCTGACTGTTCTTTCGAAAGCCAGATCCTGAAGATGAAACTCAAATACTTTGGCCACCTACTGAGAAGGAAGGACTCACTGGAGAAGAGCCTAATGCTGGGAATGATTGAGGGCCAAAGAATGGAGTTGAAGTCCACAAGTCTTAAAATTGCCATGGTTGGAAACCCCTGCCCTGGAGGACTTTTGCATTAGTAACATTTTTTTCCCCTTTCTGAAAGGACATATGGCAGGATACTACTTTCTCCCTCCCTCCCTCCTTGACAGACTTCACCAGAGAAGCAAACAATCTCTTTTGAACATTGAAGGCGAGAGAGAAAGATAAGGTGTCTAACCCTTCCCTCCTTTGGACTCAGATTTCTTTTATCTGTGGCTATGGCTTTTCCTCATCTCCCAAGATTTTTCTCATAGTCCTCTACAATATCCATGTTAGTAATGCTTCCTAGTGAGTAAGAAAGAAGAGGCAGAGGATGCAAGAAAAGTGTGCTGTGATGAGAGACAAAGAGAAAAGGAAGAGCATATTGAAAAAGAAAAGGTGAGGATCTGCTGGGGCGAAGAACACCCCAGAAGTTCTCGTTCCCCAACGTATTTTTGCTTATCTATCCTTCGACCCTGGCAGTTGTGGTGATGGCCACCCTACTGGTCTATATCCTTTGATCAGGAACTATATTTTGGAATTGAAGGGAAGTACCAGACCTGCTGCTATCATCATGGGACTTTTAGAATGCTTTCTCAGCTGCACTATTAATCTACCCTTTGTTCGACCTTGCAACGAAGTATAGACCCACAGCCCCTCAGACTCGTGTCCATCTAAATACCACTTATAGAATTTGGTGTTGGTCTCATAACACTTAGATTTTCCTCCCTTGCAGTTAAGTGCCATTGCAACCCAACAAGATAGACACAGACTTCAGAGAGAAATTAGGACTGCAGAAAAAACAATTTCTACTAACCTGCCTTCAATCGAGGATGTGTATACTGCACAAGCCAAAAAGTGGGCTGTGAAAATATTTACAGACCCCTCACATCCTGGACATAAACTGTTTCAACTCCTACCCTCAAAACAACTCTACAGAGCACTGCACGCCAGAATAACTATATACAAGGACAGTTTTTTCCCAAACACCATCGCTCTGCTAAACAAATAATTTCCTCAGTACTGTTCAACTATTTACAAAGTCTGCTATTACTATCTATTACTATTACTATCACCGATCCCCTTCTACTTGTGACTGTATAACTGTAACTTTGTTGCTTGTATCGAAGGCCCGATCCCACTGCACTTATGGATGCAAAGAGGATATAAAACATTAAAAAAAGCTTGCCATCCATTGGAAAACGCTATGCATCCGTTGTGTACTCACTGCATACGTGTTTCATACGCTCTATCCCTCGAGCATCCGTCCACTGAGATTTCATCTGCGCAAGAAGTTTTGAGCTGCACAAAACTTTGTGAACAGATGAACTTTCCGCCACGTACGATGTACATCCGCGACATATACGGGCAACAAACGTTCTATGTCCATTATCATCCGTTAAACGTCCGCTGTATCCTCTCAGCATCCTCTGGACATCCCCTCAACTCACATCCACTGCAGCTTAAAACGGAAAGAGGGAGGAAACAAAAGGTACACGGAACGTCTACACAGCGTTAGTAGCACGGAAATAGACGGGCAAAACATTTGGAATGTATCTCGTATATTTAGGATGTCTGCAGTATGTCTAAAGTATGTAGAAGGACACCTTGCGGACAACCGATATTTTCTATAAAAAGGGGGAGAAAATCATCTGGATCGCTGGGATGGTGCACCATACAGTCCCACTATGGTTGCACTGGAGGTTTATCTATCCCACAACTATCGTTATCTATCCCACAAGCATGCAAAGGCTTAACCATTTTTTCAAAGTTTTCACCAACACTTTATTAAGTAAAGAAAATGAACCAAGTAAACTAAGTGTCTTAAGCAAAGATAACCTTTATTAACTTTCTTAGGTAAACTTTATGACTATTAAATAAGCAAAATGAACCAAGTAAAGTGTCTTAAGCAAAGATAAACTTAACAAGTAAACAACTCAGTCTCTGACACTATTTTCACGACTCTGAGTCATGTCCCTGGTCTCAGCTGTTAAGCGGGCAGGGACTGTGGAGGTGGCTGTGGCTTGAGTGCTGGTCTGAGGCACCATTGGGGTGCTTGGCCCCGAGGGTACAACAGGGGATGGTGTGTTCAGGAAGCTACCCGAGAGCTGACTCAGTCCCGTGAAGTTGAGAGGCCCTTCATCAAGGACTTGAGATGTCAGGCCCAATACTGATAACAGATTGTCCATTGACGGGCTTGGCTGTGGGGTGGAGGAAGGAGGAGTGTAGTGGGGCTGTCTGGTCTGCAGCTGGGTGAGGATTGCCATCTGTGGCATCCGATGAACCTAGGCCTGGACTGGGAAGTTCTGCTTCTGTTCTGGGAAGTCCTGGTAGTCATTGCCTTGGTAGGTGAGGGGCTGTTGAAAGCCATGGAAGGGCTGTGACATTGTCTGGGGTGGAGAAGCAGACCTGGACGGAGTAGGAGCAGCTTCAGCTGGGCCTTGAGGGTTGTGCAGAAATGCTGTGATCTTCTGCTTCATCACTTGGTACTGGGCCTCAGGCAGGTCCCTCAGGGTCTGGCTCAAGTAGGTGATGAAGGTGTTCCGGCCCGAGGATGCTCTGTCCAAGTGGACCAGCTGAGAGAGAAGTTCTGTGTTGGTCTTCATTGTGTCCCTGATCTCCAACAGCACACTGTGGTCCTGGCCCTCCAGTCTGCCTCTCTGCCTACATCCTCTGGAGCTGGGGGTGGGTTGGCCTCTGGTGGCTGCTGCTTCTTCCTCCATTTGTGACAGCAGGGCGTCATCCTCCATGAGATCCTCCAAGTCTGCCAGCATGGGGAGTGCAGCTGTCAGGGGGGTCTCTGCCATGGGCCCCTCTGAAGACACCTGCCTGGACAAGGTAGCTGGCTCCTGGCTGGAAGAGGACTGGCTGTCTGTGGGCTGTCTGAGGGAGAGGGGCTCAGAGGGGCTGCTCCTCGGCGGATCTCACCCTCCAGGAAACTGCACTTGGCCATGACGTACATCTCCCGGTCAGTGAGCTTGACAGCGGCCTGCCCGGATTTCTTGAGGTGTAGCTTGCCATACCAGGTGTGCATGTGCTTCCACCATCCTAGGAGTACTTCTGCAATGTACCCCAGCTCTCTGCCTTGTCTCTCCAAGTTGCCTGTTTTTTCTTGGTGTCGCGATAGAGTCTGTGGCCCTTTCTCCAGAGGTACTCGTTCTCCCTCAGCCATTCCAGCACCTCATCCTCATGCTCCTTGGAAACAGTGTACTGTTTCCTCTCTCCCTTCTCCTTCCCTTGCCTCTTCCTCCCTCTGGCAGGGGCTTCAGCAGGGCCTTCAGGGACTTGAGCAGCAGGACCTTCAGGGGCTTGAGCAGCAGGGCCTTCTGGGGCTTGAGCAGCAGGGCCTTCAGGGGCCTGAACAGCAGGGCCTTGAGCAGCAGGGCTTTGATGGCCTTGGGGCTGGTCCATCACAGCAGCAGCAGCAGCAATTTCAGAGTTAGTGCCAGGGGGTGGGATGCTGGTTCTGGCCTTCTTCACCTTGCCAAGGCTTGAACAAGTAAGCACGGGCGTCCTCTTCTTGCCTGACTGACGAACCATGGTGTTCCTCCTAGATGTATGTGGCAGCACGTCTTTCCCCTATATGCTGACTGCATGCGTGCTGCATCCTTTTATATCCGTGGAGCTGACGCAATTCATACTCCCCGCATGCGCAGTGAAAGCTTTGCATCCGATATACATCCGCACAACATCCCCTTTGTTTCCTATAGGCGTCCGTGATGCATCCGCTTCATCCGCTATGCATCCACCCCTACCGCTATGCGTCCACTTTGAAATTCTCCCCTGGAACCCCTTCGAAGGTGTCATCCGCTTACATCCGCTTTCATCTGCTAGGCTTTCTATGAACATCCGTTAACATCCCCGCTACATACTACCCACGTCTGTTCTTTTCCGTTCTGTTTATGCAAATTTTCGCCACTTTTTGAAGCGGATGACAACGGATGGAGCCACCCCCAAAATTTTGCTTGTCCGCTGTGTCCTTTATGCATACATTTTGCATCTGTCGGCCAGTGGGACCGGGCCTTTATATTGACTGTTTCCTGGTATGATTTCATTGCTTATTGTACCCTAGGACTATTATTAAGTGTTGTACCTTATGATTCTTGACTCTTGACAAATTTATCTTTTCTTTTATGTACACTGAGAGCATTTGCACCAAGACAAATTCCTTGTGTGTCCAATCACACTTGGCCAAAAAAGAATTCTACTCTATTCTATTGATTTAATCTAATCCTGCTTTCTCTAGTGAGAGATAACAGGAGAGCCTGATCTTACACATGACAATTTCTACATATTTATCTTTAATCTTTTGTCTAAGCTAAATAAAAAAAAAGAGTGTTGTGAAGTAGTTAAGGCACTAGGCTTAACTAGGCTTCACCAGGAAACTGAATTGTAATGTTGCCTTAAGCAGGAAATGAGCTTGGGCCAATCATTGTCTCTCAGCCTTAAGAAGGCCATGGCAAGCTACTTCCAAAAAAGTTACCAAGAAGACTGCATGAACCAATCCAGGTGGTCATTAGGAATCAACATTGACTAGAAGGCATATCATGCTGGTTGAATGCTGACAGATGTCCTTCATTTATAGGAACTTTTATTCTAGATTCTAGTGTTCAGGGAGGGCCTTTATTACAGTGGTCCTTGTCTCAGAAACATCCATCAGGCTCTTACTGCTTCATCTTTTTGAAGGAGCACCTTCAGAAGGACAAGAATTGTCATAAGCTGGGCAGGTTTGACAAGAATTGTCATAAGCTGGGCAGGTTTTTTGGGGAGGCTTTCCTCCTTAACAAATATTGTGTGCACTAAGGCAAAAGAGAGAGAGAGAGAAGGAGGCCAGCAGACACCAAGAAAGGATCTGAAAGGAGAGATGATGTCATCTGGAACATCTATAAAATTTCCAGGAACCAAGACATGGTGATTGTACAGCCTTATCCAAAAACCTTGCCCTGCAATTCTAAACTTGGTTTCAGCTTCCCCAGTCTGGGATCTTTCAGATGCATTTACTTAAACCTTTTGCCATCTTAAGGCTTCCACAAATCACGCAGGAGCAGCAACATTACCAGATGTGAGCAAAGTCATGATCTGGGAATGTGGGGAAACTGCTTCAACACAAAGCCAGCTGCTGTTCCAATCAGTTTCTCCAGCACTTCAAAGGCAATATGGCTGTGTAAATGGACTTCCAATCTTGGGACATGGGTGAGCATCACATGGAAGTATATTGATCTGCCTTGCCTTCGCCTCTACTGTAATCTCAGACAGCTTTCTCCAACCCCTCTGTTCATAGGATTTTCCAAGTTCCTTCTCTTCCTTAAGTGAAGGCACCTGAAATGTCCAACCTGGATACTAGAGAGAGGCAAATATGTTTAGAAACCAATTGGAAGCAAACAAAAGTGCCAGAAGTGAGCAGGCTTAAGAGCAGAAACATTCTACCTTCGTCTGTTCCAAACAGTGGCCACTTTGGGCTTCCTTCTCCCTAAACAAGGCTATTGTGTACTACGTCTGATGTACTTTTCACAGTTTCATCCTGACAAATTTCTTTCCCCCTTCTTTACATACCCCAGAAAATAATATTGTACCTTCTCCCAGATTTATGGTTTCCCTTACAAAATAAAAAATAAAAAATAGTCACCTTGGAGTGTTCACCAACACAGTCTAAGGAACAAATGTTAGCCGTCTTGTAAAAATTAGAAGAGACTTTTCAATGATCACAAATCAAAGTCCTCTCGCAGTTCGTAAGGATCATAAAAGATCGAGCATCTGGTCTTTGGTCTGGCAGGTGGGGTTATCCAAATGTATGCCAACTTCCTCTCAAACCCCCCATTTATCCATTTCTATGGGTGGTCCTTTGACACACATTGTTTTCTTCTCCCTGCTGTTTTACTTCTCTTTGTCTGCGCCTGCTATGTGTCTGGGCTGCCTCTTGTTCAGTCTGTTGGCAAAGCATCTTTCATCACAAGCCTGGCATGTGTCTGTTATGTACATAACAGCAAACACCAAATACATTTGGTAAAGCAACAGAGTTCAGAACAAGCTAGCAATAAAGTGCTCTGGATGCACACACTGCAGCAAAAGAAAAAATAAAAGGGCATTTGATTTTCCAAACAGATGAATTCTGCTCATTGTTCACTGAGCATGTTCCTTAGAATTTATCAGCTTCCTCAAAGACTGGAAGGCCTTTGATGATCACATACCTTTTTCCCTTCCCCCAACCATCCTTTTAGCTCTTGTGAACCAGTTTGATCTATTTCCTGGCACACTATGACCAGAAATGACTTAACCCTTGTGTCATGCTCACAAGCTCTCAGCAGCCTTCCAAGTGTACTGGCGAAGACTTCAGTTTGGATAGTGAGAAAAAGGAGGCTGTATGCTAACCCCTTCTCCCTGCCCTTGTGCTTTGGACCAGGGGGCTGGACCACTGATCCCTGAGACAAATAATCCTCCAGAAATGTTTGGCATATAAGGAAATCAGCTGCAGAAGGCAAAGGCGATCGCTTCTAAGGAAAAGAGGATTCTGCTTGGCTTTTTCTGGGAAAGGACCCAAAACGTTATGTGTTCTCACCAAAGTATGATTTAGTATTTATAACTCTTGAATCCATATTTTTTTTTTGTTTAAGGAAAGAAAGGGATAGTTTCAAACGCCATTTCCTTGGAGTTATAATGCTTTTCCTCCTCTTCTTCTTCCTCCTCCTCTTTGCTCAGCCAGGGACTTCAACGGGCAGCAGCAACAATGGAGAAAGGAATGACATACAGTGAAAAGAGGGAGGGTTGAAAAGAGCATTCCCCTCAAAAATACTGCCCTGCCTAATAGTTCAGCTCCAAGAATAACTGGCTCTTGTCGCCACGTCCGGCTGCCGCAATTCTAGATGTTAAGCAGCCACAAGAAAAGCATCTTTCTCCCCCTAGATGGCTGATTGAAACAACCCACTCCCCTTTTGTGCATCGTAAGGAAAAGCGCAATGATGAGAAGCGAGGCTGCTCCAAGGGGAGCTTTTGAAAGCCAGCGAGTCTCCCCCACTGCCTGAGATGAGGGGAGTGTATGTGACGTGGGAGAGAACCGGCCCGTACTTTCTGCGGGCTGGGTCGCTCCTGGGAAAAGTCGGATTCCCCCTCAGCAGTCGAAGGGATCAAAAAAGGGATCAAACCGTCCGGGAGGAGCCCTCTCGGTTCGAGCCCTGCCTGCTTCTCTGCAGCCTTCAGTTCTTGCGGAGGCAGAGAAAGGCACCCCCGTCCCCCAGTTTGCCACGCTTGGCTGAGCCCCACGGACGCGGGCTCCACAACTCCTCTGAGGAGTGAGGAACCAGGCGGGAGCGCCGGGGCGGAAGCGAAGGAGCGAGTCGGGTTCTCCCCGAGCGGCGCTTTCCGTCTGCAAGGGGCGGGCAGGCAGGCCGGCTGGCTTGCCAAACCGCCGGCCTCGGCCTCCGTCAGGCCGGCCGGTCGGCCGGCTACGCAGGCGGATTCTGGCCAGACCTTCGGCTGAGTCACAGTCGCCTTGCCCCGCCGTTTTGGCAGGCGGAAAGGACCATACGGCAGCCCCTCCCGCCCCACCCTCCGGGCCGCCGCGTGGAGAGCAACATGCCCCGGCTCAAGCCCCCCGCCCAGGCCCGCAGGGCAGCTCCTGGACGCTACTCACCCGGCTAGGAGGTCCGCGCGGAGCCCGCCATCCCCTCTCTTCCGTGGCCCTGCGTGTCGTTGCTGTCGGTCCCGTAGCCCGAGCCGAGCCCGCTTTCTGTCCCGAAGTTCTCCCTCGCGGGGTAATCGGCAGAGAGGAGCAGTTGCTGTCGCCGCCAGGCTTCTTCCTTGTCCGACGGGCAGGCAAGCAGACGGGCTCCCTCCTCTTCCTCCTCCTCCTCCTCCTCCTCCCTCTCCAGTTCTTGGCAAGCTGGCAAGAGCCGCCCTGAGGTTCACCCCGGGACACCAAGTGGCCGCCTCCTGCACGAGGTGCCGGTCTCGGGGTGCCGGCTGGGAAGGGCGGCTGGTTACGTGGACCTGTTGGGCCCCGCCGGCACACGCCGGGCTTGGACGCGGCTGTGGGTGAGAGAATGCCAGGCTGACGCGACGCGACGCGACGCCCACCCAGCCGCTCACACGTTGGCGGACCGTTTCTCCCTTCCTTCCCCCCCCCCCCCGATTTCTTCCTTCGCTCCTTCCAAACACACACACACACACACACACACACACACACACACACACACACACACACACACACACACACCCTTTCTTTAGAAAGTCTCACAAATTGTGGCCGGCGGGGAGGGAGGGAGCAATTTGTTTATCTTTGTGTCAGATTTTTTTTTTGTCGGGGAGGGGAGGGGAAGGGAAGGGAAGCCGGTGCTCGTGCACGCCAAAAAAAATAAAAAAATTAAAAAAAAAATGCAACCTCTCCTCCCGCTTTTCTTTCGGTTGGTTTCCACTTTCGGGGCAACAATGCCAATCTTCCGAGAGAGACGGGCGTGGCGCACCGAGGAGCTGCGGCGCGACCTGCAGCTTCTCAGGAGGGGACCGCGGGTCTCGGCGCACGGAGTTAAGCAGCCTGGATCGCTCTGGGAAATGTCAGTGGAGAAGGCGGAGGGGGGGGGGGGGGGGGGGGGGGGGGGGGGGGGGGGGGCGGGGCAGCTTTGTTTCCAAGGTCCACTTGGGGAGCTGGTCTTAGACACCCCCACCCTCCAAATGAAACTCCAGCGTGGAAAGTGTTGTTTCACCTCTTTCCCTTATCATCGTTTTCTCCTTCTGAAAGGAGTTTCCTGGGTTTTCAGAAGGCTCCCCACCACCACCTTTTTTTTGTTTTTTTTTTTTTTGGTTTTGTTTTGTTTTAAAGAAAAGACGGCATACATTTTTGAAGAAACTGGGCTTAATTGGTCTTGACTGCCAGCTAAAATTCACAAAGAAGAGTCTGGGGGAAGGTCTTCCGAAATGCCCCAGCGTTGCTGAATGATGGACTTGCTGGACTGTCAGGTGAATAATACACAGGTAAAACTGTGGGACCCACTTCACAGGCTCCTCCTCTTCCTCCTCACTGGAAGTAGAATTTCATAGTGAAGGTTCACCCGACAGTCACCTTCCACATTCTTTGAATCCTCCTTCTCTACAACCGACATTGCAGCTCTTCTTTTGCAAAATAATAGTAGTAACAAATTGTGCTTCCTTTGAGTGTCACCTGCTGAAGCAAAGCAAGTTTACTTCAGTTTGCTATTTGGCAATTCCACATAACAAGGCTTCTTAAAAAAAATTTCCTTTGTTTATCCCAAACCATTTTACTCAATGCAGGTAAAAAAAAAAAAATAATTCAATTTAAACGTGTCTTTTGTGATTGGGTAATTGGGTTTGTGTGTTGTTTATCTAAAGGAAAATCTTTTTAACCTAATTTTGGGAATCTGCCCAGGCACCTTATGATTCTCGACTTTTATGTATACTGAGAGTATTTACACCAAGACAAATTCCTTGTGTGTCCAATCATACTTGGCCAATAAAGAATTCTATTCTATGATATTCTATTAAGAAGCACTGCCACATATGCTTCTTTGTGTTTTAAACAAGCATGTTCATAAATTTAAATATACATCAAGCAAACAAAGTAAATTAAACATATAAATTTGAAAGACATAAAGATCCTCACTTTAAATTTTTGAAGCTGTACTTCTATGGAAGGATAAAACGTACCTAATTTAAAAAAAAACATTCCATTAAACGTGTCCGACTCTTGGATACTGCCTGGACAGATCCTGCAACTTCCTTGAGAAGATTTTGCGGAAGTAGTTTGCCGTTGCCTCCTTCCTAGGGCTGAGACAAAATGACTGATCCAAGATCACAAAGCCAGCTTTGTGCCTAAGGCAGGACTCGAACTCATGGTCTCTGGTTTATAGCCTGATGCCTGAAGCCAAGGGTGTCAAACTTGAATCATCACAGCATCATCACGCGACATATTGCCACCCTTGTCTAAACTGGGTGTGGGCGTGGCCAGCACGTGATGCATCTGGCCTACAGGCTTTGAGTTTGACAAGCCTGACTTAAGCACTACACCAAACTGGCTCTCAATCAGCATTTAAATGGAAGCAATATTGTTTGGAGACTACTCTTTAATGATCATAGGATTATTTTTAATGTAGAAGGATTCAGGTTTAGAGATTGGTTTTGTTTAGCTGTCGCTAAGCCCAAGAAAATAATGGAAGGACACATTGTCCAAAACATCTGGAAGGGACAAAATGGCTTGAGAGCAAGTAAACCAAGGAGCTATATTTGATCAGAGGCAAATGGCTGGAAAAAGAAAAGTGCCTGCAGTATAAAGTGCTTTTATTTCTCCAGAATATAGCAGTAACACTTAAGACTTATGTACCGGTTCACAGTGTTTTACAGCCTTCTCGAAGTGGTTTACAGAGTCAGCATATTTCCTCCAACAATCTGGGTCCTAATTTTACTACCATCGTAAGGATGGAAAGCTGAGTTAACTTTGAGCTGGTGAGGATTGAACTCCTGGCAGTGGGGCAGAGTTAGCCTGCAATACTGCATTCTAACCACTGCATTACAACGGCTCCTAACATACTTGCTTCTTGATTTTGGGACAAGAATTTTAGTTCACACGTATCTCCATACTGATCATCCCATCCATTTCTGGAAATCAAGACAAGGTGCAGTTGCAATATATTTATTTCTCAAGATGAAATCCTAACTGTGATTGAGTCCCACAGTACAAATCTACCCACCATTCAGAGTTATAATCCTAATTTGATGATTTTCTTGATGAAAGTAAAACAATAGATCATGAATTCAGAAGGATAATATTGAACCCTGGTTCAGCACGTAAGATTTCAGTCAGAGAAAGGTCCCTAATAAGAGCGATTGTAAATAATAGAGATAAAGAAGCATAAAGCTAATAATAAAAAAGAGCTTGCTAGATTATCTATGTAATGCCTCAGTAATATAGCTCTTATACTGCCAAAGAAGCTACCAGCTTTTGATTTATACCTTAGGCCATTTTTAAAGGAACATAATGTGTGAGCTCTTGCATTTGTGTGCTTTTGAATTCAGGGTGGCCATAATTCAGTGACCAAAGACAAATTGTGGTGGAGTTATTACTTATACCGAATTAGTCAAAGTATGAGAGAGGAAGAGGGGAAATAAAAGCCATTTAAGATCAGGAGTGAAGCTATGTTGACTAGACAAGACACCAGCATCAACAGCATTGACATGTCACCAGTCTATTTCTGAAGAAGACAATGTGATTTGAAGAATCAACTGGGTTCACCCAAAAATGACACATATTAAAAAAACAAAAACAAAATGAGCAACTTCAGGATATACCACTTTGGTTTTTATTAGAATTCCATGTGAAAGTAGTGGCAGAGTGAGGGCTTGTGCTTAGGAAAATTAAGAGGATGCTTTCAGTATGTTGGGTAACTCGTTACCAGAGGTAGTATTCAGCAGGTTCTGACCAGTTCTGGAGAACCGGTAGCAGAAATTTTGAGTAGTTTGGAGAACCAGAAAATACTTTCTGACTGCCCCCACCCCAACTATTCTCTGCCTCCCGAGTCCCAGCTGATTGGCTGGGTCTTCTTTTGTTGCCCTGCACAGGACAATGGAGTAGGGTGGGAATGGAGATTTTGCAGTATCCTTCCCTGCCATGCCCACCAAGTCATGCCCACAGAACCGGTAGTAAACATTTTGAACATTTTTAACCATTGCTGGGTATCCATATGGGTAATCCAATTTTTGACTGGTAATCCTTTCAGACAAAATTCAATATTCTTCCCCCCCCCTCATACACACCTCCAATTTTCCTCTTTTTAAATACTCAAAAGAAAATGCCAGTTGCAGCCCTTCCAGTAAAAAGAGGCTCTGGCAACAGTAATATTAATGTTCTTGTCACCTCTTGCATACAAATTTGCAATGGTGTTTTGAAAATTACTTGGAAGCTACAATTGGTGCAAAATGCAGTAGCCCTCTTGGGAGTATGTGTTTTCATGTAACACTACTGCTCTGGGTTTTGCATGAAGTACCAATAGGCTGGATATACAGTTCAAAGTGCCGGTTTTGCCTTATAAGGCTCTACATAGTTTGGCACCCAAATAGCCACAGGAGCATCTCTTTCAAACCACCCATCTGGTCTATGCCTTCCAAATAAGGATAGAGGTTCTCCCCCTGCAAGGGATGCTTGGGGAAGGAGAAGCCAGTGCTCCTCACTAATGAATCAACCCTCTGGAGTCATCTATCTATTATGCCAGAGGTCTCCAAACTTGGCAACTTTAAGACTTGTGGACTTCAACTCCCGGAATTCCTCAGCCAGCACAGACTAGGAGTTACTCTTAAAGTTGCCAATTTGGGGGACCCCTGTATTATGCCCTCCTTCCTAATAGGACAGTGAAAACAGAACTATAATATCTGAGATTGTGAGATAGAATCATAAACATTGTACTGTATTGTCATAAGTATAATGCATCAATGTTGGCATTATGTGTTGCAACTTTTAGGAGTTCTTAGAGAGTCCAGATGGTATAAAAATAAAATAAAATAAATTTAAAAGGGAAAAAGAAGGAAAAAAAACTATTGTTCAACGTTCAAGTCAAAACCCTTTGTAAACTATGGCACATCTTATAAGAATCTACCAATATCTCAATTCAGTATTCGTGGATGTACAAGAAGTATATGCAGAAGATGCATAGCCATGGAAATTGGAAATTTGACCAAATACAGGTAGTGCTCAACTTCCAACAGTTCACTTTGTGACTGGTTGAAGTTATGATGACACTGAAAAAAAAGTGAAAGTTATGGACATTTTTCAGACTTTTTTTCAGTGATCAAAATTTGGATACTTGACAACTGACTCATATTTATTTACCAAAGTCAATGGGGAAGCAAGATTCACTTAACAAATGTGTTAACTAACTTAAGAACTTCAGTGATTCACTTAACACCTGTGGGAAGAAAAGTCATAAATGGGGCAAAACTCACTTAAACGTTTCGTTTAGCAACAGAAAGTTTGGCTTCCATGGTGATCTTAAGTTGAAGACTACTGTAATTGCTCTGAAAAGGTTACTCGTCTTGGAAACTGATTGAGAGGCCCAACTTTTGACTTCTGCTGGAGGAAATCATACCTAATAAACTCACCCAAATGATCTAGAAACTTTATCTGCCAAAATTGTTGTATGGTTCATTGGTGATGATGAAGGCGGTAGATTCAAACATGATTCTATGAAAAAGTTCTACCGACTCACGAAAACATGGAAGTTGACCATGCAGTTTATGTTCTTTCTATATTAGCGCAAACCAGCATACTTGAAAGTCAGGTGTTATAATGAAATCTCTGGAAATTAAAATACAATACCTGAGAACCCATCCTTGTCTTGTACATCGATAATTTATAATCCATATTCTGCTTCAAAACTCCTCTTCATAACATTTCATAAAACAAGCAGTCTTCCTCATCTGGTGAGTACGCTCAGTTGCATACTTTTCATTAGAATTTCAAGCCAGCAGAATCCTGCAGATGTGGATACCATGTATTTGCAGGAAAAGATCGGAAAGAGAGCAAGCATCTTTGGAGATCCCTTTGTTCTAGTATCCTGGGCACTTTGTTATCCAGCATCTCTGTTGGCCCTTGAGAAAGCGGACTACATTTCTTACCTCACTGGATTGCAATGAAAAAAATACATCAGTATCAGTCATTGCCTGGCATGTATTAATGCATTTAATCCTTGACCTGAGGATGAAGAAAACAAAACAATCTTTTCTTTTTCTGTTTTCCTGCCCTTGAGTGACCCACTATCCATTAACTGCTCTAATTGATCGAAAGGAAATTCTGTTCTATTAAATCAGAATTCAGAAACAACTTTCACCCACGACATGATGAGCACTTCCTTTGTGCCACAGTGATCTACATTGCATTGCAGGATCCTGTTATCTATGCTGAAACACATGCCAAGCTAATTGTGCATTTGAACCAAGCAAGTGTTTGGTTCTCCAGTGAAGAAAACAATTTCTCCAATTTCTCCAGTGAAGAAAACAAAACATACTGTTTGGCCAACATCCTGGAAACCATAGGTGGTCAGGCCATTTCAAAAGGTTTGTTTAAGATGAACTGTTCATGAGGGTCCATAATCCTCACATCTCCTGAGTACAGAAGCAGATGCTCTGCCACAATATTCAGGTCAGCCTTTTCAGTTCCAGCTCAGCCCTATATGACCATGTTCAGTTCTAACAAGAGATATGTTGAAGCATATGCTCTCCTGAATATCTGCCCTTTGATCCAGGAACTTGGCTGCTGCATATTCAGTGGAAAAGCAAATATGCATTTTTGCACAGATTCAGGCAACTGTTCACCCTTGAGGGGGCAGGGGTGTTGGCTCAAACTTAAGCAGGATCTCCTCCTTAGTACCTTCCAGACATTGCAAATGTATCCTTATTCAGAGTTCCTAGCAAGCACTTGCCAATTGATATTGATGGCTAAGGATGATGGAAACTGCCTTAACGTGTCGTGTCAGAAGGCACCATATAGGTTAGGGGTGGGCTGCCTTCTTCCCTTGAGGCCACATTTAAGGATTTAAAGCACTTCTGGATCACAAAACAAGTCAGGGCCATATTACACAGGTTGAAAACAGGACAGCTATTTAAGGGGAGAGTTGGAGAATGATTCCTGTAATACAGTATGGTGGTAGAGAGCCGCATGTTCGATCCACCATTCGGGAAGGGAAGGAATGACAGGTAGGAGCCACCACCCGGGACATATGCCAATGGTTCGCATCGCTCCTGTGTCCACGGGGCTGCTCCCTGGCTAGTGAGGCCCAACCATTACCTGACTGTTCGCTCCGCACTGACTGAAACTGGCTCCTTACGAAACAGCTGATGGTTGGATCGTGGAAACAGCCGATTGTCGGAGCGTGGGAGGAAGCAGCAAACCAGGTGCAATAGACCTGGATGGGCGGCTAGGGGTATGTCCGGACTGCAGCAAGCAGTCAGTTGGAGGGGCAGGGTATACACACAGGTGGAAGTGGAACACAATATAAGGGGCAGGTGAACTAACGACAGTAGCACAAACTTTGATTCTTTTTGGATGCTCGCTTTGTGCCTGGTCCACGTTTCCAGATAAACAGGCTAACATTAACTTGTGTTGATGGCTTTTTCTTACATGGGACACCGGAATTTGACACCTATTTTAAATAACATTTCAGGGTTTCCAAGCCAAATGGCTATGATGGCCAGATCATCTACAGATTCCAGGATAATGGCCAATCTTCCCCATCAGAAAATGGCAGGAAAGCATTTATCATTTGGTTCTCATCTTCAAATACTGTAGTTATGTCATGTTCAGAGAGTGCTCAGGGAGCTAGAAAAAAAGAGAGGCTTAGAGGGCACCCATCTAAGGCAACCACCTCAGTATTGTAGACGTTGAATTTTATAGCAAGTGGACTGGCTAAGGTGTGTCCTGAGTGTCTTCTGTTTTTTGTGATCTGTGTCCGCAGATGGGAGCTTAGGATATTATTAGGCTGGTCTTTTAAATTTCCTGCTTTTCAAGCATAAGTTGTTTTCAGCTGCCAAGATTCATGTGAGATGGATGGCTATGTAAATCAAAATAAAAAAATAATAAAATTATTTACCTCTGTTCTCACTGGACTTCCATTGAAATGTTGGACGAACATCAGCCTGTTCCAGACTTATAAAGGATGTGCACTGACCGAAGATGTGAAATATGCATTTCTTATGTAAATGATTATAAATACATATAATTATAATTCTAAAACAGTTCAAAATGCTGAGCGCCCTTTCTCTGAATAGAATTGGATATCACTGAATAAATAAAATTAAGATATTGCCCCCTTTCCATCCAGAACAGCTAACTGTCCTTAGAATTATCATCATAGGGACATCTAGGTAAGAAATGCATAAAGGAAAAATAGCATATTTTCTTGCCTTTGCCAATTACGTTTAATAATAAACATTTAATAATAAAGGGGAAGAAAAACATAGCAATGTCCACAAACACTTGTGTGTATGGGTGGTGGGTGGGAGTCAGTTAGGATATCTAAACCAGATGCGTGTCATTTATTCTGATGGTTCAGCCTCTTCCAAAATGAAATGCTAGAAGTAGCTGGACATTACTGCACCATCTTTGAGCAAAGCGGTCAGTTACACTGATATCTAGTGGCAATTTATGTTCATTGCAATGAGCACACATTTGAAAAGGAAGGCAGGCAGGCTCTGGGAAAGGGGTTTGCTTAACTGGGTTTGCTTAACTGGGTTTGCTTCATTGGGTTGACAGGGGTATAAATTAGGGCTACAAAAATATCTTACAATCCCGAGATGATTTCAGCCTGTCTGATCAAGAAGGAAGGCATTACATCTGACTGGGTTACTGTTTTGTAGTTAATTGCATGAGGAAATAAAGCCAGTAGGCAGCAACTTCATAAATCAGAAACAGAAATGCAGTGGTCTTCGAAAGTGGTCGAACAGCATCATTCATCAATTCCAGGCATAATTGCTAAAGCTCAGGCTAAATGGGGTTTTAGTTTAAGAATGTCTGAAAGACCACATGATAGGATCCCACCCAATAAAACCACCTTATATTTCTGTTCAAACATAAAACTTATTGAGTTAAGCAGGGGATACTCCTAAGTACTGTATTTTTCAGAGTATAAGATGCACCCCAAAAGTGGGTGGAAATGTCTGTGTGTCTTACACAGCGAATGTTGTTGAACCCCCACCCACCCGCCGGCCCCCACCCACCGGCCTCTGCCTCCCAGCAATTTACCTCCTTGCAGCAAACAGCCTGGGTAGCTTCAGCACAGCCTGATCAGCACAAGCAGCTGATTGTCAGCCTCCCGATGATTAGCTGTTTCAGACTGCAGGGATTGCCATCAGCTATTGTCACCCCCGCACGCCCCATTTTCAGCCTCCACGCACCCTGTTTTCAGCCTCCGTGCACCCCATTTTCTTCCCTCTCCGATCTCCACTGCCTCTTATTTCTGGATATAACAGCAATAGGCAAAGTACTATCGTTACAAGGTTGTGTGCAGAAACTAAGCTCTTTTTGCAGCTCTTATGTCCAAAATCCAACAGCACAGTCTGTCACTTGAAGGCAGAAACACTGTAAAAAATGTAGCGCATGTGCCTTAAAGCAGGCTTAAAAGAGCTGAGCTGATCAATCTCCCCCTCCAAATGTTTAAAACCCTGAATTTCCTGCTCTTGTTCCTCTGGGTGAGCTTTCCCCTCCCACTACCCCTGCAAATTTCAGCCATGGCCATTTGCCAATTTTAATAAAATATGTCTGAAAAAGTTCTGTCAAATTCTTTCTGATTTTTGATATCAGATATAGCAATCTATGGTTGCAAAGTTATGCTACTTCTTTGGAATAAGTCCACTTAAATCCAGGTTGAGTTCTTTTAGAAAGTATGCATAGCATAGAAAATCATCAGCTGAAAACAACTAATCGAGACTTGACAGCTTTGTTCAAACAGCCCAGTGTTGGTTCAAAATCATAACATTTAAGCGAGCCACTGGTGCTAAGCAGTATGGTGCTAAGCAGGCCCATAATGTCCTGGCAGTTCCAACCCAAAGAACGGAGCCCATTAACCGATGGATTGTGGAGTTGTCCCCAGTTGAGAATGACGGCTCGATAGTGAACTGGAACCAAAGAAGCAGGCCAGCGACATAACTGAGGTCTATAATTTGCAAATTTAAAGTCCCAGGACTCTTTCAGTTGTTGTTATCCAATGCCCATGGAAATGTCAAGGGTCCACAGTTGATGCATCCTCTCCATAACCAGGTCTGACTTGATGGAAAGATGGGCTTGACCCAAGAACAGGCACTGTGTCAGCCTAGAAATTGTTCCAAATGCTGAAGAACATGGCTAAGTGACTTCATGCTATTGAGCATTTTAAGGGCATGAAAGACATTTCTGCAGCACTTAACGGTGACTTAAAGGGAAGTGCCTCACACACTCCTGGATTTGGTGGGGAGTAACTTGCCTCTGGAAGTTGTGGGAGCTTCATCACTTGAGATGAGATTGGACTGCCATTTGTCAGAAATGGTGTAGGATCTCCCGCTTGGGCGGGGGGTTGGACTAGATGCCCAACAAGGTCCTTTCTGTAAATCTGAGTAGGTCATCCTTCAATTAAATGTCCCACAGATGCAGTTGAGAAAATACCCAGGATGGGCACAACAGCCACTTGTTACTATGTCAGTGTTAGGGATACTTAGCTTGTGATTGTTGATGGATTGCAAGACTAGATTCTTCCACATTTCTTTTTTGGAGGTAACAACTAGAGCAGTGTTGGTGAATCTTTTCGGCACTGAGTGCCAAAATGGGAGTGTGTATGCATGTGTGGTGGGGCGCTGGAAACCAGAAGAGCAGCTCCCCAGTGTGCAAGTGCATGCTGGGAAGCTGAGCTTCCGGTTTCCGGCATGCACATCCGTGGTGTCCATCTGGTCTTCCAGTTTCTGGCATGCATGGAACTAGAGAATTCAGGTTACACAGCTTGATGAGCTGATTCCGGGGAGGAAAAGGCATCGTGGCACTGCAGAGTGCTGAACAGTGCAGTGCGATTTGATGCAGGCTTCACAAGTTAGTCTTTTCACAAATGTGGGGTGAAAGTGGAGAAACAAGGAACACCCTCCATGCCTCCCTCTTTGATGTTGGACTGGAAGTATCCCAAGGGAGTATCTACTGAAGAATGGTATCAGAAGACCTTGGCGACATCTGGGAAGAGCATTGCACAAGGCACTTGACTGATGTGAACCCTGTGGAAGATGGAGTGGAACAAAGCTGTCAACTCAAGACAGCTGGCTTTCTTCGGGAAGGCTTATTGCAAGGGGGAGAGTATGCGTGTATCACGGAGTCACCTAGCCAGGATCTTATGGAGGATGCCAAGGACAACAGATGCAATCAAGATGGGCTGGTAAATCACCTGGATCGATGGATTCTCTGTCTCCAGCAAAAATAAAAGCAAGCCAGATGTTGGTTTGGGCCATCAACCGCAGGTTGAAGTAGGTGATTAGCAAAGGCTGGCGCAAGATCAGGATGTCTGAAGCAGGAATTCAGAGCAGGTCAGACACACTAGAAGTCATGTCCCACAAAGCCATGGTGACTTCTGACAGGGCGATGACATCCAGGAAGAGACCACTGCACTGCAGATTGGTTGTGTGGGCTACGCACAGTTGATTCTGCTGGGAGTATTGAAGACTGACAGCCAGTCGGTCTGTCTCTGGTGGAACAGAAGAAGGGGCCACGATATACGTTCCTCCTGAGCCCAGATAACATGGTGGAAGCAGCATCTTTTCTCCAGAGCTTATACATGCTTTGCTCTGCAGATGGATTTGTTGCTTCAAAGTTGGCAGGCGGTCTTGAGCCGTACGCTGGACGGCTTCCACCTATAGGGAAAGCATCACTTCTTCCAGAAGATCTGCTCAGCTAAGCTCACGGGACTGAAGGGCACCGGCAATCAGGATCAAGGGGTCAGCTGTCATTTTCGATGAATGCAGATGTTGCATGGCAACGTCTAAGAGTTTAAGAGAGAGCCCTTGAAGCCCAGAGAAGGCCTGCAGTGCCAAGGGCTTTCTTATACAGTTGACTGATTGTTTGGGGAGGGGGTATTGCTTTTTATGTATCATGTTGGGTTTTCATCTTTCTAAGCCAGCCCGAGTCCCTGAAAATGGGTTGGGCAGCCATATAAATTTTCATTCATTCATAAACAAACAAATTCATGAATTAATTCAGCTCCCTTTGCTGTTGCCACTTAAAAGCCGGAGTGTCCCAGGATGAGAAAGAGGAGGGGGAAAAAAAAAAAACAAAAAAACATCCCCCCCCCCCCCCCCTTTGTCCGCACAGCAACGTCCTCCATGCTTCGACGCTCTCCTCTTGCTCCTCCTCCTGGGCTGAGCCTCCCCGCGACCTGCCACTCCCCACCGGCACGCCTCCACCGCCACGACCGCCGCTGGGCCTCCGGACTGCGCTCGCCATGGCGGGCCGGGACGCAGCCACCGCCTGCAGCGCCGACTCCTTCCAGCTGCGGCACCTGCACTTGTCGCTGCGCGTGGATTTCGGAGCGGCGGGCGGCGGGCATTTGCGGGGCTCGGCGAGGTTGGAGCTGACATGCCTGCGGGACGGTGTGAGCCAGATCGTCTTGGACTCGCACCCCAGCCTGGAGGTGGAAAGCGCCGGTCTGGCACCGCCCAAGAGCGGCGGCGGCGGCGAAGAAAAAGGCCAAGAGCCGGGAGCGCTGCGCCCGGTCTCGTTCCACCACCGCCCGTTCGCCAGTTACGGCTCCGCGTTGCACGTCTCCTTGGCCGAACCTCTGGCCTGCGGCGACGCGGTGGTGCTGGAGATCGCCTATCGGGCCGGAGGGGGTCCCGGGGTGAGTGGCTGGGGCGGACGGCGCGACTGGACAGCGGGGTCCCGGCTTTGAGGGGCTTTCCCTTCCTTCTTTTCGTCTGGTTCCTTCGCTTCTCGGTTGAGCGAGGCTCAACCTCAAGCTCTTGGCTTTTAATCGCCCGGAGAGCTGCTGCATCATGGCTCCGTCCGTGGTGGTGGTGGGAAATAATAAAGGTACTCTGCACATGCTCAGGAGTGCCGTCTTAAATTTCCCGCTGAACAAGGCTTTTCAACTTATGAGGAAGACGGGGGAGCCCATTCTTCAGTTTAAGTACGCCATCTTGTCTTGCTATTAGGAATGAATACGTGGTAACACTTACCCGACTTTAAGTGGCCTTGAGTAGTAAGCATGCTCAGACTTGGTTAGTGCAGGGCTGAGACACCACGAAGAAATCTTAGAATTGGAGGTTAGAACAGAGTCCAGAGTCGTCTTGGAAGGAGACAAAGCAAACAGCTCTTGTCCTGCTGCCAAGAAAATAATCTGGGGCTGTCATAAACTCAGTTTAAGGGAGATGTCACCTTTCCGATAATGTTATTAACATCATGTTTATTAACCCTGAGTGCCTTTCCTCTTCTTAATATTAGTCCAACCCATGGGGAGGAAGAGGGAATCAGACCTGCAGCAAAAACTAAGGCAGCCTTCCCTTGTTTATTCTTTATTTTAAAATCTATCATTTTTGTTGGGAACAAAAATAAGCTTGGCACTTCCTGCCCTACTTAGGGAAAAACTCCAAAGCAAAGATTAAAATGGTCCAGATCAGTGCAGTTTGTCTAAACAAAGTGGGACTACAATGCATTTGGCTGTAAAGTTATGATCTGTTGGCTAACTAAATATGTACTGACTGCAGTTCCTTTAAAAATAAAGATATTTTCCCCAATCTGGTGTCCTCCAGATATGGTTAGATCAGCGCCTCCCCCAAACCTGAGTAAATTACCTAAAACTGAGTAAAAGTAGTTTTTCTTTGGATAATGACACATAAAGCCACCACCCAATCACAAAAGGGGCATCTGAATTTATTTAAAGTGTTTTACTTACATTGGATAAAAAGGACTTTCTGATAAGCACTGTTGGCTACTGAAGGAAAAGATTTGGAGATCACTGATTTAGATTACAGTTCCTGGAATTACCAGCCAGGCAAGCCTTTGGAAATTTCTGTAAAGCAAAATCCCAGCGCATGACTGCTGTGGGAGATTGAAATCTGGCCATTATGATATATTTATATGATGATATAAGCATTTATGGCAAAATCCCCAAATACCATTAATCAGAGATAATGGATAATGTGATCTAATGACTGCTGGGGACTTGGGATTGAAAGAGATTTGTGTTTAGGATGGTTTTGCAGACTTCAGCTGAAGTCTGAATTGGATCATTGAAAGATCCAATCGAAAGACTTCCTTGTAAAGGTTGATATGTGTTCCCAAAGTAGAATATTTTATTTTGCTAAAATTGGTTATTTCATGATGGTGCATGTGTGAGAAAATTGGCATCCATATCACTGCACATGATGCAATTCAGGTGGAATAGCTTTCCATTAAGGAGATTTGTGCCATCTAACTTTACACAATGCATAATTAAACTTTGGAATTTGCTACCTTGAAATGTGCAGACTACCAGTTTAGCTGATTTCAAAAAAGGGTTAAACAAATCCATGGAAGTCATTGGGATCAGTGGCTGTTAGCCTTGATGTTAGTACGACTGCTCCCGAAGAAAATTGTTGGGCTTGTTGTTGTAGCTGGTTGGCCATTGTGAGAACAGACTGCTAGACTATAGGTAATCCTTGAGTAATGACCATTCATTGATTGACCATTCAAAGTTACAGTGATGCTGAGCAAAGGGACTTGCAATTGTTCTTGAAATTCCAGCCATTGCAGAACAACATTCAGGCCTTGGCAATCAGGTTGCACTGACTGATTAGTTTGTTTGCAGTATCCCATAGTCTTGTAATCACTATTTGCAAACTTCCCTGAGAGCTTCCTACAAATTAAATCAGTGGGGAAGCCAGCAGCAAAGATCCCAATTCATTCAGTTTCCCCTATCCCTGGCTATCCCAAAGATGCTTTTTTTCAAAAGGCAACAGGGCTTTCTTGGTTTTGTTTTTGAAAACCTTTCTCTTCTCATCCAAGAAGCTTCTTCAGTTCAGTCTCAAAGCACCTTTGAGACAACAATGACCTGGATGACTGAGAATTTCTATAATCTCCTGGTCTTTCTTTGCTCACACGCACCTTGTTCTCCCACACACACACTCACCTTCACTCACACTTGCCCCAAGTCCTCTTTCCCCAATGTTCCTGTGCTTGCACACATGCATACATCCTGTGTGCTGTTTTCTTGGCCTTAGTGAGCTTGCCCCACGCCACATTCCACACACACAGCTCTTCCAAGTCATGCAGACCCTATGCCAGGCCTCGTAGGGTCTCCCACATACCCTGGTGGCATCTCACACTCTTTACCCGGGACTTCTTCTGCTTCCTGCTTAATGACCCTGTCCTTGGATTTACTATGAAACATCCAAGCCTGCCTGGATTGCTGTTGCTAAGAATTGTGCTCATATCACAGCATGCTTTATGACCACATCACTTATGATGGGCAGTGCTGGTCCCAATTGCAGCCGTAACTCAAAGACTGTTTAAACATGGACCAGGGGCCTGATCTAGCGAGGCACTGCTTGGGTTCTTATGTCTTCTCCCACCCTAATCACTGTATTTATATTTCATTTGGTAATTTGACATCCAGATACCTTAATGTTGCTGGCATTAAGAATAAAACATAGATTTTGTTTGGACAAAGCTCATATTTATAAATATTTCATTTAAAAAAAAAATCAGTCACAACTGCATTACACTTTACTCATCTGTAAGAAAGGAGAGAAATCTTTTACTTAGCCTTTTTTAAACCTGACACCTCCAACCTTTGCAATATTGATTTGCATTAATATGTGCAAATAAATTTGTGCAAATAAATTGAGAACTATGTGAGCCCAGATGATTAATTCTGTTAGAAATAGTTCACAGAAGCGGTTCTGGAAAGCTGAAGATTTGGATTGCACAGCTAAAGGATTTGGGTATGTAAAGAATATAAAGAATTTTTAAGTCCAGATGAGCTTGAGCAATTTTAGTTTTCATTGATTTCTATGTTTGAAAATATTTATCTATCTACTTACCTTCCTACCTATCTACCTATGGTATCTATATATAGTCAGTCTATCTATCTATCTATCTATCTATCTATCTATCTATCTATCTATCT
>BLBF01000041.1:1523076-1538287 GCA_015471245.1 Laticauda colubrina
TCTATCTATCTATCTATCTATCTATCTATCTATCTATCTATCTATCTATCTATCATTTATCATCTATCTATCTATCTCATAGTTATAAGCCACCCATCTCACAGATATTGGGCAGCATCCAATAAAGTCATTAAAACGATCACAAAAATATTCTAAAATTAAGACAAATATTATCTTTAAAAAACCTTCAAAAGGATAGGAAAAACATTGATGTTACAACACATCTCATTAAATCCCCATTTCTGTGGGACCCCCAAGCCTGTTGGCAATCAGGTTTTAAGGGGATTTCTCAAAGGACATCAAGAAGGGTACCAGTCTCACAAGGTGGGCACCACAGCAATAAAAGGCCCATCTTTTAGGTCCTACCAAATACAGTTCCTTAGTAGATGGATGTGGAGCATGTCTTTTCTGCTGGCCTGACAAGATGGGTAGAAATATAATCAGGAAGGGGCAATCCCTCAGATAATTCTCAGCTCACACTGGCATCAAGAGGACAGTGATATTAAAATGATCCTTGCTTTGGCAAAGAGGTGGCTGTGTCTAATGAAGACTTCTTTGTTCTTTGGGAAGGCTGGTAGAAGTCAGAGTAGCATCAAGAGAGCCTGACAGTTTCATTCTGTGCCCACTTTTGTAGGTTTTCTGTTTGGATTCTCATCAATCTACGCAGAAGAGAAGCTGGTTGTTGTTGTTTTTTTTACACCTCTAGCTTTCATGTGTTCAACTGGTTCCTTTTTCCAGAATTTCATTCTCCAGTTTCTAAGAAGGCAGATGCTGTTCATATTCAAAGATTTTGATTGTTTATTTTATTTCCTGGCAGATATGTTGGCTTACGCCAGAGCAGACTGCAGGAAAACAGAAGCCCTACATGTACACTCAAGGCCAAGCTGTTCTGAATAGATCTGTTTTCCCCTGCTTTGACACTCCTGCAGTTAAAAGTTCATATTCAGCTAATATAAAGGTAAGGAGTCCCTATCTCAGTGGTGGTTAACTTTTTCAGGCTCCTGTGCCAAAAATTGTGCGCGTGTTTGCATGCTTGCACTTGCGTGCCAGCACCCAGAAGGCAATGCACACACACCCCATGTCCCCTACACAAGCACGTGCAATCACCCCACCGCCCCCTTACCTGCACTGCACCTCAAAGCTGATTTTCAGCTGGTTTGAGGCCTTTTTTGGCCTCCCAAAGGCTTGAGGAAGGCTCCTGCAGACTTCTACAAGCTTTGTAGGCCGAAATCTAGCCCCGTTTCATCACTTCCTGTTTTTTCCGAAAAAACTGGAAGTGACGAAGCGGGGTAGTTTTTGGCCTACAAACCTTGTAGAAGTCTACAGAAGCCTTCCTCAAGCCTTTGGGAGGCCAAAAAAGCCCTCAAACCAGCCAAAAATCAGCTGTGAGGCATGCACGTGCATGGTGAGGTAAGTTTGTCTGGGGGGCTCTCATGCTGGCACAAATGGCTCTGAGTGCCACCTGTGGCACGCGTGGCATAGGTTCACCATCATGGTCCTATGACGGCATAGGTTCACCATCACAGAGGAGAGCATGCCTAAACCCCACAGTTCAGTGTGTTTTACACCTAGATTTCATTACAGGAGAGATTATTATTATTATGCCGTCTCTCACTTTTTTTTCTCTCAGGGCTTTCAAAGCCCGAGGTCATGCATCATATTAATCTGTTTCACCTTGTTTGCTTTGAATGTGTCCCATCAGCTGGATTACACAAGGCAAAACCAAACTAACAAGACTGGAACAATAATTATTTTTTAAAGCTATATTTTCTACTATGTATCTCCCATGGTATAAACCAGGCCTGTCAAACTGGCAGCCTGTGGGCCAGATGCATCACACGCAGGCTACGCCCACCCCAGCAAAAAACACCGTGATAGGTCACGTGATGCTATCAAGTTTGACAGCCATGGTATAGTGCATAACTGATACCAATTTTGCTTTCAAAACCTGTGTGAAGTCATCCAACTGCCACAGCTATCTCTTTCCTTTTGCATAAATGTTGCTTCTTGAAACTTCACTTACGAGCTTCTTTCTAAAAAAAGGACTTTTGATTTTGAGAGATGGGGCTCTGCTGGAGGCTGGCCCCTGTGCATTGGACTCACTGCTACGGCATTTTACTTGTGTGGACCTCCTGAATAGCATTTGCATATTCTGTCCTCTTGTGGCAAAAAGATCCTCACTCTTTCTTTTCTAGAGGAAGATGAAAGAGGTTAATTCTTCTTCCCAAAGCAAGACTGACCAGTTTTTCTTTTTCTTTTTTTCTAGGTCCCTGAGGGCTTCACTGCTGTAATGAGTGCAGTTACCAGGGAGAAGCAGAAGGGGAACACTTTCCTCTTTGAGATGCCTCATCCTATCCCTTCTTATTTGGTGGCCCTGGTCATTGGGGACATTGTTTCAGCAGAAGTGGGACCAAGGTAAAAGGCTTCTGCAAAGATACCTGTCATCTTAATGCAAGAGGGATAATTGAGAACACTCTTTCTCCAGTTGAATCCTAGGAAGGGAACTGCAATCCAGCTTCACTGGAGACTGGAGGATAGTTGTGTAAATGTTGTTCTTGCGATCAAGTGGGGAGAGTAGAGTACAGGGAGAAGCTCTTATAACCCTACCCTCACCCTGCTTTGGCCTTTTTCTCTCAAAGTGACTTCTTATTCCACTCCTCTCGTAATGGGTTTGGATAGTCCTTCAGATTCGATTCTAAATAGATGTTGCAAAGCTTGCAGAGGCATAAATGCAGCACCTGAGTGCAGCTTTTTTGAAGCATCCACATATTTCCCCAGGACCATGTGGCAACAGCAATGTAATCTTGCATTATTCAGAACAAGCCTTTTTAGCTGGGTAGTGTGAAGTGCATGTGTGCACAAATTGAGATTTGCATCAGGCCGTGAATATGATCCGCCAACACGTAAGAAGAATAAATAATTGTTTTCTGTTTCTAAACTAAAAGCCATGTTGTACTCTGCTTATTTCTGCCTGACCCTGAAATTTTGGACACATTTTACATTTAGTAGTATTTATTGTATTTATTCTGTGGGGGGACTGATTAAAAAGAGTTCCCTGCTAGAATGGCTCCATTGCTCCAATACAGAATGTGCTCCATTGGCACCAAGGGAACACAGCAATGTGTGTTATGCCTCCCTGCTTACAGGGTTAAGGATATTCTCATACCTCTTAGGCTAACCTCCCTGCCATTTTTGCTTTTCCCCCAGGAGTCACGTCTGGGCTGAACCTTGCCTGATTGAGGCTGCAAAGAAAGAGTATGACGGTGTGATTGAAGAATTTCTTTCCACTGGAGAGAAGATTTTTGGACCATACGTATGGGAAAGGTACCCTTTTCATTATTGAATGTGTTAAAAAAAGGAAACGTTCGCAGGAAAGCATCCATCTTCCCAAAGAGAAGTACAGACATCTGTTTGTCACCAAAAAAGGAGGAGACGGCAATTGGGGATCCCTCTCTGATGTTGGGGCAGCTCCTAAAACAATGTTTCCAGCCATTGGCACT
This sequence comes from Laticauda colubrina, assembly GCA_015471245.1. Taxonomy (NCBI): domain Eukaryota; kingdom Metazoa; phylum Chordata; class Lepidosauria; order Squamata; family Elapidae; genus Laticauda; species Laticauda colubrina. The sequence continues at coordinate 1,526,577 of BLBF01000041.1, forward strand.
TGAAGAGACATCAAGAATACATGAATCTGGAAAAGATTCATGTCTGCATGTCCATCACTTGAATCTTGTTTCTTCTGTCAGCTGTTTTTCAAGGGAAAAAACAAGATTTGAATCACTCAGAGATGCTCACATAGCACCCAGTTGTAGCACAGTTGTAGTTCCCCAAAAACCTATGTTTTGTTTAATAAGTTTAGGTATGTCAATAACTTTTTGGCCTTCGACTCTGAAATGCTGCATAATTCTACCTCAGTGAAAATCTCTGGCCCAAAAATGCTCAATGCAACAACATTGGGTAAATACCCAGAGAGTCTACTGGGAGGAGAATTTTAAAAAGACAGCAGAGTCCATTCTCATTTGAGAGAATGGGACTGGTGCAACCATCGGAAGCTTAGCAAAGTCAAATGATTCAGAAGTCTGGTGTACATTTGCTTTAAATTTGGATTCTGATAGCTGAAATTGGCAGGATGACCTCAATCTTGCAACGTTGTTGATAAGAACGTATTACAATATTATTCTCCTGACTCGTGCTTTTTGCTTTTGATAGATACGATGTTCTGTTTATGCCTCCCTCATTCCCATTTGGGGGAATGGAAAACCCCTGTATCACCTTTGTGACACCCTGCCTTTTGGCTGGCGACCGTTCCTTGGCAGATGTGATCATCCATGAAATCTCACATAGTTGGTTTGGAAATCTAGTCACCAATGCCCATTGGGGGGAATTCTGGCTGAACGAGGGTTTCACCATGTATGCCCAAAGGAGAATTTCTGCAGCACTCTATGGTAAGTGGACAGTAAGCAGTGCCCAGGGTGGTAACTATAGTTTGGCTTTCTCCATCCTGGCAACCCCCAGGTATGTTTGGCTGGAAGCTCCCAGAGTATCTAAATTCTGTTTCCAGCATTAAATAGAAGGAGTGTTACCAGGCTGTATCTAAGTGATTCAACTGCCTAAACGAACTATACCGTATATGTCTTTAATGCACCCAATGGACTTTTAGCAGAGAAGGTATTCAGCCAGTTATGACAGGTTCTGGAGTAGTTCAGAGAAGTGGCAAATCCCACCTCTGGTTGGCCCCATCCCCATCTATTTGCTGCCTCCCAAGTCCCAGTTGATCAGAGTCCCAGCTGATTGGCTGGGTCTTCTTTTGTTGCCCTGCTCAGGAGAACAGAGCTGGAAAGCAGGTTAGTGGGGTGAGGAGGGAATGGGGATTTTACAGTATCCTTCCCCTGCCACGCACACCAAGCCATGCCCACCAAGCCACACCACACTCATAGAACCGGCAGTAAAAAAAAATCGAATACCACTTAATCTATCTTGAGAACTGGCAAGCTGAATTAGATTATGGTTCAATAAATCCCCCTATTGAGAGAAGGGGGTTCAGGGCTTTTGTTTTTTTTGCATTTCCAGTAGGATTTGTTTTGCCTGACAAAGTTGCACCAGTGCATTCTTGTGTCTCTGTGGCTGTTCCCCTAATGACCATGTCATAACTATAGTTGACAGTTGATTCCAGAGCACCAAGGTGGTAGTTTTGGTTTTATTGCTTGACAGTTGGCAGAGGCTTCATAACTCAAGTTGTTCCTGTTGGTTTCTCCTAAAATCAGGTGCTGCTTATACTTCCTTGGAAGCTGCTACTGGGAGAGCTTTGCTTCGCCAGCACATGGACAATGTTGGGGAAGAGCATCCTCTCAACAAGCTCAGGGTACAAATCGAACCAGGTCTGTATCAGTGCTTGTCAAACTCGGCAATTTTAATATGTGTGGACAACAACACCCATAATTCCTGGAGCTGACTTCAACTCCAAAAAGTCATAGCTTCCATAGTTAACTCTGGATTGTAGGCCTTTGAGACGTGTCTTTTTAGCAGGTAGCCAACCGTTTGTCTCTTACCCATCTCTCTCCCAAGAGGATCAGTTATGGGAATATTAACTGAGAAATACTTCTTAAGCATTCTAGTGAGGTTCCTCTTCCCACATTAACAAGATGATTGTTTTTGCTATTTTCAGCTTGTATATTTGTTCCTTTCAGGTGTTGATCCTGAAGATACATATAATGAAACACCTTATGAAAAGGGCTACTGTTTTGTCTCATACCTTGCCCATCTTGTGGGGGATCAGACTAAATTTGATGCTTTTCTGCAGGTATGTTACGTTAGCCTGGAATCCGTTTGTACTTTGCAGATGTCTCTATGTGCATTTTCCAAGCATGCTGTTTTGTATTGTGTTTAGAAAGATGCATACAGTTTGGATCTTTGTGTCTGACCATATATTCTGACTGTTGTAGATCAGATAAAGATACAGAACTGTAGAGAGGATGAAAATTTTGCTGGAGATACATGTTTGTAGCACCAGGAACATGAAAGAAGCATAAAAAATTACGCATAGTTGGGATTTTTTAAAAATCTTTTTTGACATGACAGTGAGTGGCCTCATTATTCTCCCCTATTGAAGGGAGGTAAAAGACATTGGTCACTATGAGATTTGCAGCTACCTCAATGGTAACCAATTTGGTTGCTTTAAAAGGAGATTAGACAGATCCAAGTTCAATTTGCTGTTGGTGTCAATTGCTGAGAAAAATGGGTAAGGAAGTGGGTGCTATCAGAATCATATTTGTGGTAGAAATTCCTTAAGAAGCTCTTTACAAATGTGCGCATGCACACACACACATGAGAGAATGTCGGAATACACATCTATGCCCTAAATCCAGCATATCTGTCTACGTTCATTTTTGACTGAACCAACAGCTTTTGGAACATGGTTGTATCATGCCAGTTGATTAAATGAATGTCCCCAAGCAAATCAAGAGTTCATTTTGCTGTTACAATACAACCTTGAAATCCTCAAAGCTAAGATACTAGGGGAGCAAGCTAAATTTTTTGTGCTGCCTCTCCAGGAATAGTCATTCTAGTTAGCTGCACAAATTATCCATAGGAACTCTTCATATTACCTGATTTTAAGAAATGGCAAGCCAATAAAGTAAGCAAGTGTGTCTTCCAGATGATGTGGAAAGCTGGCTTTTCAAATTTTGAAGGTTTGGGAAATTGAAAAGGCGATAGAGTTTCTTTTAAACCAAAGAGGTAGAAGTAAGCTGAACTTGAATTAGGCAAGGTGGTCTTATATGCAAAGAACATTTGTGAGACATTGATAAAGAAGGGCTGAAAGGTCAAGAGATGAACTGGCAGATCTCAAAGCCAGTTAATTCAAGCCAGTTTCTTTTTGTGACAGGCATATGTGAACCAGTTCAAATTTCAGAGCATCATAGCCGATGACGCCCTCAACTTCTACTTGACATATTTCCCAGAATTGAAGAAGCGAGGGGTGGACACCATTCCAGGTCAGCAAAGACATTATAGCTGAAAAAATTCAGAATTGGCACAAGGCTTTGACTAGCAGAAATTTTTCAGTGTTTCCTAACTCCAGGTAGTAATTCCTTCCAGAGTCCTCGGAACCACTTTGGACTCAGTTAGCTTCATGTTTTCCTGTCTCCAGTCCAGTTGCTAAAATAATTCAATTCCACTGAGTTATTCTGCTCTCTTGCTCTCTGCTCCCAATCTGGTTGTATTTTAATTGGAGATTGTATACTAGTTCCCATAAGCTAAAAACAGCACATGCTGCCTTTAAAGTTTCTGACAGCAGTTCAGGTCAGAATAAAGAAATCAGTTGGACAATATCCTGCCTTGGTTCTTAGAAAAAGGCCTTGTGGCAATACTGTTGAACTCAACAGCAGCTGTATAGTGAACATTCACATAAAATGCTCTTATAATAAGTCAGACAATTGCTCTCTGTCAGCAGCAATTCCAAAGCTGGAGGGAAGAATAATTTGCAGACATGATGCATGAAGGATTATCCTCAGGTCTGCAATTTATCTGTATGTTGCAGGTGCTCTGCTCCCACCAAATATAGAAGACTTGCAGTCCAGAACATTGTCATTTGCCAAACAGTAGGTGTTTCTGATACCTGATAACAGGAACATTCCTAATCATAGAAATATAGCTTTAGCTCTAAGAAGAGGTTAACAGATTGTTTTTAAAACTTTGTTCTTTCTTAGTCACCATTTCTCACAAATTATTTATTTGGTTTAAAATTTCCCCAAAGTACTTAACACAAAATTGGAAATTATGAGAATTGAAATCTTACACATTTGAGGAAGGCAGTTGAAGAGAACATGCTTAAGGAAATGTACATGTTGCATACAAAGTCCCAATGCCTACTTCTTTCTAAATTAAAACAGCCTGGGAGAACATGTTTAATTAGGAAACATTAGAGAAGAGAGGCTTTTAAGTGCCTATTGGATCCTCTCTTCTTCTGCTTCAAGTTTATCCCTGCATTAAAGCAATGAGGAAGGAGATGGTATCAACAAAATGGCATGTAGGGAATATATTCTACCAAACTACACTGCTTCTTGTCTAAGGAAAAATACACTTTTCCAAAATGCTGTTATTTATAAAAACACCGGCCATTGGCAATCTGCTAAGCTATTTTGCTTCTAATGCCACCTTGAATGTTTCTTAAATAGAATGCACAGATTACGAATCTGTGTAATGAAGCATGCATCTTGCCCAAAGACAAGACATCAGGAAGCTCATTTATTTAGGGAATCTATCTATAGTCTGTAGCAGATCACAGAAAATAGACTGGAATTTTAAAGCAGCAAGGCATTGAGATGTTAAGAAGTCTAGACCAATATATGGCATGCCATGTATTCTTAAAAGAAGCCTAATACTCAGGGGATAACTGATTCTTCTTTAGGATGTGGTAATTTCAGTTTGAGTGTGAATCAAAAATAAATGAAGATAGATTTGTATGAATATGTGAGCACATGGACGCCAGCTGTGGATAATGTTGCTTTGTTTGAAGATTGGGAGCAGTGTGCCTATTCTGTCATGACAGAGGGTCCCAGAGGAACTAAAAGCTTGATATTGTGAATTGCTTGCTGGGACCTCATGAACAACCATAATTTTTTTTTGTGTGTGTGCATGTAAAACTATATATCTCTTGGGCACAGATGGATGAATAACTGGGATAGTGTATGTGAAGTATTTCAGAAATTAAACTGTGTTACTGAACTCTTTAGTAGCAATTTCATTCATTACTAATATGGATTCCAATATCAAGATCTAAGTAGATTCTTCCCCCCCTACCTTCCCTTTCTTCCTGTGGCAGGTTTTGAATTTGACCGATGGCTGAATACACCTGGTTGGCCACCATACCTTCCTGATCTTTCACCCGGAGACGAGTTGATGAAGCCAGCAGAGAAACTGGCAGAACTCTGGGCATTTCCTGACCACAATATGGAGGCAATTAGAGCATTAGATATCTCTGCATGGAAGACCTACCAGCTAGTTTATTTCCTAGATGATATCTTGAAGAAATCTCCCCTGCCAGATGGTAAGACACCTTCTGCTAAAATGAAGGATTGACCACAATAAGGAAGCTTTATGGAAGCTCACATAATGGGGTGCAAGTGGATAGTTCTAGGAACTAGATTGCCTGGGTATGATGGACTTTTTAGAAGCAGAAAAATCCTCGAATTTGCCTTTCCTTTGACAGTGATTACAAAAAGAAAACAAAATAGTATTCAGACAGATAACCATGCTAGTTATTAGAAATACAAAAATCTTATGGCACTTGAAAGATCAGTAGAAGCACTTGAAAAAATAGAAAGTATGGGTATATTGAGAGGAAACAGGAATATGGAGTGTTTAACATACAATAAGGTAATAACTGAAAGAATATAATTGTCTAGAGTGTCATGGACAATTCTCTCCTGAGGAAAAAAATTAACTTGATTGTCCTTTCATATTAAGGACATGTTGAGAAGATGAGCATCTTGTATCCTAAGATCTCTAAAGCACAGAATGCTGAGCTGCGTCTTCGTTGGTCCCAAATTGTCCTCAAAAATAATCATGAAGCAGGGTTTGATCAAGTGAAAGACTTTCTTCACAGCCAGGTTGGTGCTTGGCATTGCTGTATTTTCTAGAAACATAAAATTGCTATAGCTTTGTCAGAATCTTTGTTGTTGTTGTTGTTTCTATCCATCAACAGATAACTGTCTTATAATTATTAGAGTCCTAGTCTTGTCTATTTTTAGATACAAAATCCTTGTTATCACTGTCCTGCTGTCTTTCAGTATATTAAACATTGCTATAACTAGAAAAGAAATATATCTCACCAGTATACCTTACAACAGGGTTTGGAGATAATTTTACCATCCTAAAAATTTCAGGATACTATTAGCTTACTCTGTTTTTGTTCCAGGGAAAACAGAAGTACACCCTTCCCATCTACCGGGCCATGATGAGCGGCTCAGAAACAGCTCAAGCATTGGCCATGGAAGTATTTTTGTCCACTGGTTCACAGCTCCATGTTAATGTTCAGAACTATGTTAAAAAGATCTTAGGTTTGAACACTGAAGAAATCTAGGAAGAAAGACGCAAATACAAAACAGTTTGTATGAATGACTGTGAGTGATCTGTGGGATTAAAGAGTAGAAGAAATAAAGGGTATTTTCAAAACTTTTGCTGGTTATGCAGGACTGATCTCAATCTGTTTTTGATTTAATGCTGGAAATTTCAGATTAAAGCTCCCAAAGGTAATTGTTACTTGTGGGTAATATGCTGGATAAAAGAACTTTGTTTTTTTCTTTGTAAATTTTGAATACAAATGTAAACGTGTTTCCGAGTAACTTAAAAGATAGTAGCAATGTGCTTATTTCAATTAAAAATAGCTATCATTTGATATTGGCTCTAATAAATTTTTATCTGTGATTTTTAACTTCTTTGAGTTGTGAGAATTCATTTATTTTGTAGTATTTGTACACTACCTGATCATTCCTAGATTTTTTTTCCCCTTGTTTCCTGCTACAAGTTTTAAGTAAACATACATTATTCCTTGCATCAGTTACACGGTTGAGCAGAGGAACTCCTCTCACAAATATGAAGGAACTTTGTAGTTGGCAGGGTCACCTTTTTTGTTCCTGGAGTCCGAACTTATGCCCATGGAAACAGGTAGTGCTGTTCTCACTAAAAGCTCCTAAAACAGTCCTAGCTGGCTATATTTTTAAAGATGTTTGACAGAGACCCTTTTACTTTGCTGAAAAAGACACAAAATAATAATCCAGTTGAATGCTAGAAAAAAATTAACAGTAAACACAGTTTAACAGCAGAAGCAAATATCCTTCACAGGATGATTCAAGGAAGTTGGGCAATCGTGTCATGATGGATACTTTATTTTGCTTTCCTACATTGAATAATATCCTGGATTTCACTTTCTAAATGGCCTCTTCTAACTCTAAATTTAATCAATGTCTCAATCCTGTGTATTTTCCCAAAGCCCTTCAATAATATCTACAGGTTAAGATAATTTCTATCCCCTAATTTTGTCAACATGAGTTGACAGAGTTTTGGAAATAGGTAGAATTGAGTTCTTTGTCTGCTCTAGTTCCATGATTTCTATATCTTTCCCACTCAACACCACCCTCTGTCTCTATCTCTTTCCCTCCCTCCCTCTTTCCAGTCTTTTGTGGAAAGAAAATTATTTCATGTGGATTCACAACATAACATCAGTCATTGCAGTAAGAAGGTAGAGTGTAGTTTAAAAAAAAAAACGGATAAACAACAGGAAGAAAGAAAAAGCAGATAATGAACCACAAGCATTAAAATAATTTGGAATGTAAACCACACAATGCAGTGCAGAATGAATAAGCTGCTGAAAGAAAGTTACAGTAAATGAAATCTAATGTGATACTCAACAGATGCATTGCCCAATAAATTACATTAGTCAGTATGGAGGGTGGTGGTGGGGGTGAGAGTTTCTGTTTAGTACATATGGATATAAGATGGAACTTTAAAGAAATGACCTATAGAAGCAGAAAGATAATATGAAAAGAAGACAAGCAGCAGATATGACAACTGAAGATGATGGAAGCAAGTAAAGGCTAGGTCCCACTGGCCGACGGATGCAAAATGTATACAAAAAGGACACAGCGGACGAGCAAAATTTCGGGGGTGCCTCCATCCGTTGTTATCCGCTCCAAAAAGTGTACCAAATTTGCATAAACAGAACGGAAAAGAATGGAAAGGAACGTAGCGGGGATGTTAAACGGATGTTCGTAGGAAGCCTAGCGGATGACAGCGGATGGAAGCGGATGACACATCCGAAGGACTTCCGGGGGAGAATTGCGAAGCAGACGCATAGTGGAAGGGGCGGATGCATAGCGGATGAAGCGGATGCATCACAGACGCCTATAGGAAGCAAAGCGGATGCATAGCGGATGCATAGCAGATGCAAAGTGTTCACAGCGCATGCGGGGAGTATGAATTGCGTCAGTTCCGCGGACATAAAAGGATGCAGCTAGCAAACAGCATTCAGAGGAAAGACATGCTGCCACAGACATCTTCGAATAACACCATGGTTCGTCAGGGAGGAAGAGAAAGCCTGTGCCTACTCCTGCCAGCCCTGGCAAGAAAGACAGAACCATCATCCCACCCCCTGGCACTGACTCTGAAGCTGCTGGTGCTGCTGCTGGTGCTGCTGGTGCTACTGGTGTTGCTGCTGCTGGTGCTTCTGCTGCTGCTCCTGCTGGTGTTGCTGCTGCTGGTGCTTCTCCTGCTGCTGCTGGTGCTGCTGCTGTGGTGGACCATCCCCAAGGCTCTCAAAGCCCTGCTGCTCAAGCCCCTGAAGGCCCTGCTGCTGAAGCCCCTGCCAGAGGGAGGAAGAGGCAAGGGAAGGAGAAGGGAGAGAGGAAACAGTACACCCTTTCCTAGGAGCATGAGGAGGAGGTGCTGGAATGGCTGAGGGAGAACGAGTACCTCTGGAGAAAGGGCCACAGACTCTATCGCGACACCAAGAAAAAACAGGCAACTTGGAGAGACAAGGTGAGACAAGCTGAACCTGCTCCTACCCAGTCCAGGTCTGCTCCTCCACCCCAGGTGATGTCACCGCCTTTCGATGGCTTTCAACAGCCTCTCACCTCCCAAGGCTATGAGTACCAGGACTTCCCACAGTAGAGGCAGACCTTCCCAGTCCAGGCCCAGGTTCATCGCACACCACAGACGCCTCACCTCGCCCAGCTGCAAACCAGACAGCCCCACTACACTCCTCCTTCCTCCACCCCACAGCCAAGCCCGTCAATGGACAATCTGTCATCAGTCTTGGGCCTGACATCCCAGGTCCTTGATGAAGGGCCTCTCAACCTCACGGGACTGAGTCAGCTTTCTGAGAGCTTCCTGAACACACCATCCCCTGTTGTACTCTCGGGGCCAAGCACCCCAATGGAGCCTCAGACCAGCACTCCAGCCACAGCTACCTCCACAGTCCCTGCCTGCTTAACAGCTGAGACCATGGACATGCCTCAGAGTGACTGAGAATAGTGCCAGAGATTGAGTTGTTACTTGTTCACTTTATCTTTGCTTAAGACACTTTACTTGGTTCATTTGCTTTCTTAATAAAGTCATACAGTTTACTTGAGACAGTTATTAATAAAGGCTATCATTGCTTCACACACTGGGTTCATTTTTTTTACTTAATAAAGTGTTGGTGAAAACTTTGAAAAATGGTTAAGCCTTTGCATGTTTGTGGGATGGATAAGGATAGTTGTGGGATGGGTAAAGATAGTTGTGGGATGGGTAAGGATAGTTGTGGGATAGGTAAGGATAGTTGTGGGATAGGTAAGGATAGCTGTGGGATAGATAAACCTCCAGTGCAAGCATAGTGGGACTGTATGGTCCACCCTCCCAGCTGCCACACATATGGCCCTTTTTTATCAATAACAATTTATTCATTGATCAACATATTTCAAAATAAACAAAGCTCTTTATTAATGCCCTATTCATTGTAGGGCCATTCAACATACACGGCACAATCTCATCAGTGTTATGAGACAGGCTCAAGGAAGCATCCATTAACCATCTATCATCCTGTCTTGCCACTCCACTGCTCCAGCTGGGGAGTTGCACCAGTCTCAAGAGGTTTCGCTGCTTCTTCCCTTCACGTGAAGCTCTGTTGGGGCCTTGTACATCCACAGTGTCTATCAGGTTTCATCCTTGCTCCATTCACCAGGCTCCATGTTCCCATTCCCTTGTTGATGGTCCACAAGCCTGTTCTGCAAGACTGGGTAGCGGGTGCGCATGAGATTGTGCAGGATGCAGCAAGCTTCCACGATGCTCCTCACAGTCTCTGGGTGATGCTGCATGGTGGTGAGAAGTACCTGGAACCTGTTGGCCAGGAAGCCAAAGGCATTCTCCACCACCCGTCTTGCCCTGGACAGCTTGTAGTTGAAGATCCTCTCTTCACAGGTGAAGTATCTTGAACTGTAGGGCTTCATGAAGTAGGTTCTGAGGGAGAAGGCGTCATCACCCACGATGAAGTAGGGCACATCTTGTGTGTCATTAGGTAGGGGGTCTGGATCTGGAAAACCCATGATGAGGTTGCATTCCAGCCCATCCTTGAGGTCACTGGCATTGTATACCTGGCTATCTGAAGCTGACCCGTTGCCTGAAGCATCGATGTACATGAACTTGTAGTCAGCATCAACCATGGCAAAGAGGATGATACTGAAGAAGCCCTTGTAGTTGTAATAAGAGGACCCTGAGTTGGCTGGAGCTTTGCAGGCCACGTGCTTCCCATCTATGGCTCCAACGGTGTGGGGAAAGTTCCACCTCTGAAACCACTGTTCTGCAACTTTCCTCCAGCCTTCTTCAGTGGTGGGACAATGGAGGAGCTCCTCCACGTATTCTTCAATGATGGCCTGCATCACTTCTGTGACCACTTTGCTGATGGTGTTGTGTGGCACCCTCCAGCATGTTTCTGTATGTGGTTCCAGAGGCCAGGTGCCGCAGAGTCAGTGCCACCTTCAGTCCAGGGTCCAGGTTGGGATGGAAGTTGGTGCTTGGCTTGGTCAACCTGGGTCTCAGACGCTCTACAATTTTGTCAAACATGGCTGGTGGCATCCTCATGAAGTGCTGGAATGCACAAGTGTCTTCATTCCTCAGCTCCACCATCAGCTTGTCGTACAATCCAAACTCCATTCTTCTCCCGATCCATCCTCGGACCCACACAGCTCTTGAACATCTCCTTCTTCTCCTTGTGTAGAAAAGGTGAAACAGTCTGAACAGGGCTTGGTTCTGGTGATGAATGATCACAGCTACCATAAGGACTGTGTGATGATCCATTGTGGAGAACAATGGGTGATGTGGAAGAGCAAGACCAAGGGTGAAGAGGTCTGTACACCACGGCTTCTGGACTCATACTGAGATCCAGGTGATTTCCTCCCCCTTTTTATAGGAAATATCGGTTTTCCACTAGGTGTCCTTCCACATACTCTAGACATACTGCAGACATCCTAAATATCCGAGATACATCCCATATACAAACGTTTTGTCCATTTTAATGCTTTATATACGAGATGCATCCACTTACATCCTTTCTATTTCCATGCTACTAACACTGTGTGGACGTTCCATGCACCTTTCGTTTCCTCCCTCTTTCCGTTTTCAGCTGGAGCGGATGTGAGTTGAGGGGATGTCCAGAGAATGCCGAGAGGATACAGCGGACATTTAATGGATGATTACGGACAAAGAACGTTTGTTGCCTGTATATGTCGTGGATGTACATCATACGTGGCGGAAAATTCATCCACTCAAAAAGTTTTGTGCAGCTCAAAACTTCTTGTGTGGATGAAATCTCAGTGGAAGGATGCTCGACGGATAGAGCGTATGA